>JAOEHT020392507.1:0-17545 GCA_025448195.2 Parazoanthus atlanticus | reverse complement strand
CTGCTTGCATGCCAAATGGCCAGCTTTTATCTGTAACCATTTCGAAAATCTTGGGGGGAGGGGTCAAAGGACCCCCCCCCCCCACCATAAACGTTGGTGTTTCTCCAAAAGGCCTAAACGTTTAAGGGTTAAGTTTCAATTCGAAAGTTTTGTTGCGTCCAGGACCGCTCGTGGTTTGTTTTTCACTGATGAGACAAGTCTAAGCCTAAGATGAAGCAAAAACAAAAGCATAAGTATAAACACATGCAGGCATACCCACAGACATAGCCAGAGCAATTAGTATAGCCATAGGAATAAACAGAGCAATACGCATAGCCACAGGCATAGTCACAGGACAGGCATAGCCACAGGCATAGCCAGAGCAATTAGCATAGCCACAGGCATAGCCAGAGCAATAGGCATAGTCACAGGCATAGCCAGAGCAATAGGCATAGCCACAGGCATAGCCAGAGCAATAGGCATAGCCATAGGCATAGCCAGAGCAATAAGCATAATCACAGGCATAGCAAGAGCAATAGGCATAGCCACAGGCAAAGGTAGAGGCAAAGGCGTAGGCATGGGCATAGCCATAGACATAGACATAGACATACTATGAGGCATAAGTAATAGCATAGGCAAAAGCATAAGCGTAGGCATAGACATGAGCATAGGCATCAGTATAGGCAAAAGCATAAGCATAGACATAAGCATAAGCATAAGCCTATGCATAAGCATAAGCATAAGCATAGGCATAGGCATAGGCAAAAGCATAAGCATAAGCATAGACATAAGCCTAGGCATAGGCATAGGCATAGGCATAGGCATAAGCATAAGCATAGACATAAGCATAGTCATAAGCATAGGCAAACAGGCATAGGGAAAAGCAAGGACATTGGCATTGACATGGACATAGACGTAGACAAAGTCATATAGACATAAAAGCATGGTCATGGACATAAGCAAAGGCCAAGGCAAAGTCAAGGCCAAGGTCAAGGCCAAGTAATATGCATAAGTGTGACTACTTAAATAGCAAAGGATAAGCCGGGTAAAGTAACGTCACGTGACACTTATTTCTTTGTCTTTTCCCTTGTTACTTGAATTTGTTATTCTTGTGCTTAGCTCACCAGCGCCAGTGTAATCAATCGTCTATATACTAACACAAGTTTGTTTTGTTTCTCAATCCGATCAAAGTCCCAATCTTTCATGGCGTGATGTGCAGCATATCATTATTCGAAGCGCCAGAGCGATTGAGCCAACGCTACGAACGTCCTCCAAGAAACTGAACAGCTGGAAGAGGAACAATGCCGGTTTGATGGGTAAAGCACAATGTCTTTAGACAATTTTCGCGTGCTTTAGTCGTACGCAGTGTTAGAATTTCCCGCACTGACGTTTGCCTAGTTCAGTTAGGACTAACCTGTTTATAGCTAGTAAAACGCCAGAACAGGATAGATTTGTCAGTAATAATAATAATAATAATAATAATAATAAAAACAATGATGATATTAATGATGATAGTGATAGTGATAATGATGACGATAACGATGACGATAATGAGAATGAGACTGAGATTGAGAATGAGAATGTGAATGAGAGTGAGCCCGTAATATGTCAGCAGTTTCACCCAGCTCGCAAGTGCAACGAATGAAACCGATATGAGAACCGGTTGAACCATAGCCTGCAAACAGGGTCATTTGCGCAAATGAGTCGGTTCGCAGGCTTCTTGAATTCGTTCAAGATCGTGGACGAAAGCTTGATCATGCTTAACATGATCTCGACACGATTTCTTCTTTCTCGCGAGCAAACAAGTGATAATAATAATAATAGTAGTAGTAGTAGTAGTAGTAGTAGTAGTAGTAGTAGTAGTAGTAGTAGTAATAGTGCAGGTGTAAAATGTCTTCACCTTCCAAAAGCATGAAACTACAAAAGGTGCTATAAAGAGAATTCGTAGAAAGAGCCTAGACTTAGTTTAAAATCGATTGTTTTATCAAATTTGAATTTTAGTGAGTAACTATTTTGGGTTTGGTTTGATTGACACAAGCAAGATGGTTCAATATGCCACCAGCTGGAAGAGCGTTCCGCAGCAGTTGAAGTGCGAAATTAACCTAACCGAACCTTGGTGAGTGAGATATATCTTGTCTGTTTTATGACAACTTTATGCAGCTGGTTCTTAAACGGTTGCGTAGAAAGACCACTTTGAATACAAGGTATTTCGTATCTTTTTACTCTGTTTTGAAAATTAAAGTGGACACTCATAGTTTCATGAAAACATAATTTAGAATGACTTTTTTTCTGATGATTTTTACGAACGGCTATAAAGAATTAGTCGACTCTTTGTTGAAACTGTGAGAACATGTACATTTGTGTAACTATATATGTGCCTTCATGTGTGTGTGTGTGTGTGTGTGTGTGTGTGTGTGTGTGTGTGTGTTTGGTTGTGTGTATGTGTGTCGGTGTATGCATGCATGTATGTATGTATGTATGTATGTATGTATGTTTGTATGTATGCATGTACGCGCGTGTAAGTAAGTAAGTATTTTATTGAAGTTTAAAACCTAGCAGCCTTACAGCTGAATTACGATAAACTTTTACAAAATTTTTAAAAATGGCTAATTAGACTAAAAGATAAAAAACTATATTATACAAAATATTCGAAGGCGTTGCTTGTAATAAAAGTATTTCTAAATCTTTTCGTTTTAAAATCTACATTAAAAACACACTTGGACCTGAGGTTGATCTTGTAACTGTTCTTCGGTGGTAATAGTTTGTGTAGTTTGTGGTCCTCATTCACGACTGCTTCTCTAAACAATTTGGCCGTTAGGAGTTCTCTTCTCTTTTTGAGGGTGGGCAGATTGCTGGCATCAAGTGTTCTTTGTACGAGTGGTCTGGGAATACAATCCGGAGTGCGCGCTTTTGCAGCCTCTCCAGGTCCTCAGATAAATACTGGGGGAACGCGTTGTGGAACACTTGGCATGCGTACTCAGTTATTGGGCGGACACAAACAAGATAGAAAGAGAGAAGGTCTTTGGTGGCAATGTTTGTTCGCTTTAGTTGTCGGAGGAAGTACAGCCTTGATGCGCCTTTCTTCAAAACTTCTGACAAGTGAGCGTTCCATTTGAGATCACATGAAATGTTCAGACCTAAGACTTTCACTGTTTCGACAATTTCTAACGGTTTGTTATTAATCACAGTTGGAGAAAACTTCGGGTCAGGCTTGTCAAATGAAATGCGTAATTCTTTAATTTTGAATCATTTAACTGAAATCTGTTCGCTTGTGATTTGTTTACTAGATTGTCTAGCCCCATCCCTTGGTACCGGTTCTGCAATTGTCATGTCGTCGACAAACTTCCACAGATCCAAGGTCTCCAAGTGTAGGTCATTGATCATAACCAAAAACAGCCACGGGCCTAGCTTTGTTCCCTGCGGTACTCCGCCTGGAACTATGCCCCATTCGGAAAAGCACTACAATTTTCAACAAAAAAAACACTAAAATAAAAAGTGCAGAAATTACAAAGATTTGAATATTTTAAGCTTTTCAAATAAATATGGGGAGCTGTCAACGCGCTCAAACGAAAATAGTTTGGATTATTTTTGTCATTATGCTTGAAAAATCAAGAGCAACTCGAAAAAAGAGAACAACTTTTAATATTATAAAACTAGACGCCGTAGCAAATCGTTCGGATAAAGTTTACGTACCAGTTGATATGCCAACAGATAAGGTGCAAAACTATCCGTATACACCTGACCCACAACTTTGTAACAGAATTACTAAAAAACACAGCGTCATCTTTATGTGTATACAAAATATTTATCAGATAGCTTGCTAGCCTAGTTGATTGCCGGCCGGTTGCAAATGTTAGTTAACGAAGGTAAAAGGAAATATCTTCGTCGTTTTTTAAGAATACATTTGTGTTGTCTGTTTGAATATTTCAAGAAATTTAGAGCTTGCAAAGATTTGAAGGGTATGAAGCTTTTCAAAATAGTGCGAAAAATACTGTCAGCGCGTATAAACGAAAACTGTTGCATTGTTGTCGTAATTAGACCTTAAATTCCAGTGCTCTTGAAAAAAAGCAAACAGCTTTCGAAATAGAAAAACTGAAAACTATGGCAATCCTTATTGAAAACAAATCGCGGAATCTCGATGAATACCTTCGTTCTTGACATTATATCAAGTCTGGATAACTAGTTAGAACTAGTTAAAACGCCAATAGATAAGGCGAAAAACTATTTGTATAATGGACCTACAATTTTATAGCAGAAAGACTCGTCTGAAATATTCAGCGCCTTTTTAATTTTCATACAAAACATTTTTCAAATAGCTTCCTAGGCTAGTTGATCCCTGGGTCTAAATGTTAGTTAATGAGGTAGACGCCAGGCTAAAAGTAGGAGTCTACTGTGTGCTTCCGGCTAAATTGAAATTGCAAGATTCTGAAGCAGTTGCAGAAACATCATTATACGAATGGTGATAATAGGATTATTGTATTTTACTCATCATGTTTTGGAGAATACTTTTGTGTTGTGTGTTTGAAAAAGGTAGAACTTATTAGTTTTTGACGCTTTTTTGAAGTGCAACCAAAGAAACTGTAAGTGCGCGCGCAAAAGAAAATAGTTTGGATCATTTTCGTCATTAAGTATTATACAGTTATAGAGCAACTCAAAAAAGGGAAAATGTTTCAATATCTAAAAATGAAAGCTGAAGCAAATAGCAACGTAAAACGAATCGGCGATAACCGATGAATACGTTTGTTTCTGTCATTATTTTAAGTCCCGCGTGAAGTATGAGTACTAGTTTTAAAATATGACAACAGATAAGGCGCAAACTCTTAGTTGGCCAACAATTTTGTAACTGAAGCACTGAAATATACAGTACGCATGTTCATACAAATGTTTGTCAGATAGCTTGCTAGTCTAATTGATCACCGGTTTTAAATGTTGGTTGATAAGGTAAAAGTTAGCATAAAACTAGAGATTCGATAATGTGACCATTGCAGTTTCCTCGTCCTTTTCAGAAATACTTCTGTGTTGTCTGTTTCAAAAATTCAAGAAATTTAGAACGTACAATGATTTATAAGACTTGAATCTTTCAAAATAGTGCAAAAATTACTGTCATCGCGCACAATTGAAAATAGTTGGACATGTTGTCATTACACCTAGAATTCTGAAGCACCTAAAAAAAGAAACACGGCCTTCAAAATAAAAAATCTGAAAGCTCCAGAAAATTGTTTATAAAAAACCTGCGGGTTATCGATAAATACGTTTATCTCAAAGTCTCAAAGTCTCGCGTGAAATATGATAACTAGCTAAAATGTCAGTAGATAAGGTGCAAAACTATTCGTATAATCGACCTACAATTTTGTAACAGAAACACTGAAATAACAAGTCCGTTTTTTTTTACGTTTACACATAATGTTTATAACATAGCTTGCTAATCTAGTTGATCCCCGATTTCAAATGTTGGTTAAGGAGGCGAAATTTAGGCTAAAATTGGAGATTCTATCTTCAGGTACTTTCTATAATGGGGTTATGGTTGCCGCGCTACCGGCTAACTGAACTTGCGTGGTTTTGAAGCACTTGTATCAAATAAAATTTCTTAGTGTGACCATTGCAATTTACTTGTCGTTGCTTAAAAATTCGTTTGCGCTGTCTGTTTGTATAATTAAAAAATTAAGAATTCACAAAGATTTGAACAATTTGAAGCTTGTTAAAATAGCTCAAATAGTCAATGTCAGCGCGCGCAAATGAAAATAGTTCGATTGTTATTGTCATTACACCAAAAATTCTAGAGCACCTCAAGAAAAAAAGAACAAGACTTCGCAATTGAAAATACTGAAAACTCCAGGAAACCGTTTTGAAAACAAAATGGGGAGCACCGATGAATATGTTCGTTTTGGACATTACATTAAGTCTCGCATCTAGTATGTATATAATAGGTTGTGTACGCAGTTCCGGCTAGATTATCTTTGCCAAATTTTGAAGCGGTTGCTTAAACGGCATTAAATGAAATTATAGGTGGTAATATGGCCATTGTATTTTATCGTGTTTTGGAGAATAGTTTTGTGTTGTCTGTTTGTCAACTTTAAAACATTAGATTTTTCAAATGTTTGAATTAAGCTTTTCAAAATGCAGCAGAAAAAAAACTGTTAGCGCGCGCAAAAGAAAATAGTTTGGATTGTTTTTGTCATTAAGGATAAAATTTTAGGTCAACTCAAAAAGAACAAAAGCTTTCAATATCTAAAGCTCAATGTTGCAGCAAACAGCAATGTAAAACTAATCGGTGATAACCAATCAATATGTTCGTTTTTGTCATTATATTGAGTCGCGCGTGAAATATGAGTACTAGCTAAAGTAAAAACAGATGAGGCGTAAAATTGTTCAGAAACACTGAAATAACCAGCGCGTTATTTATGGCGCGCTATTTATTTTAGTGTTTCTGTTACAAAATTGCAGGTAATTTATATGAACAAAAATAACAGATGTTTATCAGATAACTTGCTAGAGTGATTGATCGCCGGTTTCAAATGTTGGTTAATGAGGTAAAAGTTAGTCTAAAATTAGGGATTCGATGTTAAAGTCTACTACTTATATAACGGGATCAGTATGGTTGCCGTGCTACCGGCTAACTGAACTTGCCAGCTTTGGAAACAGTCGTCATGATATCAAAGAAAAAGTCATAATACGACCATTAAAGTTTCCTTGTCCTTTTTAAGAATACTTCTGTTTAAAAATCCAAGAAATTTAGAACTTATTTTTGTTGTATTTTAATAGACCAAAAATTCTAGAGCACCTTAGAAGAAGAGAGAACAGCCTTCAAAATAAAAAAAATCTGAAAGCCCTAGTAAATTGTTATTGAAAAAAATACGTTTGTTTTCGACTTTATATTTAGTCTCGCGTGAAGTATGATAACTAGTTAAAATGACAATATTTAAGGCGCAAGGTTGTTTCGTATAATTACCCCCAAGGGTGGCTAGGTAATAACAATTTCATGTTCCATGTACGTCCTCCACAGTCCATCAAAAATGCCAATCCATTTTATAGATTACAAAAACTGAGTCTCTTAAAAGCCAACTTTTACGGACAAACATCGATTGCAAAAGATTTGAAAATTTCGTGTCCCCAATTTCCGAATGCCACAGGCTTAACTTCCATTTCCATTGATTAATGTTTTTAAGTCGTTGCGCTTTATGTTTAGTGGATGTGATGTACTGACCTTTTCTTTGTTCGTTGCATTTCATGATCGTCCGATTCCCGCTTTTTACCTTTTCCTTTTTTTATTTAGTTATTTTTTTTAAATTTTTTTGGTTGTTCCATTTTGACAGAAAAACCAACTTTTACGGACAAACCTAGCCGGACTTCTTCACAGAATATGTTTATGTCTTTCATATAAAATGTTAACGGCCTTCGCAATAACCAACTTTTAAGGACAAACCTCGTCGGGACAATCGTACGAAAAGCCAGAAATTCAGGACATACATGCATGGGCCATTGAAAATGGGGGAATTTAGCCACCCTTGTTGACCCACAACTTTGTAACAGAAACACTGAAGTAAGCAGGGCGTTTTATGTTCATACAAACGTTTATCAGGATGGTTTGCTAGTCAAGTTGATCACCGATTTCAAATGTTAGTTATGGAAGTAGATGTTAGGCTAATAGTAGGAATTCCATGTTTTCCAAGTCTACTGTATAAATAAAAGGTTGCTGTCGCGCTTCCGGCCGAAAGTGAACTTGCCAGCATTTGAAGCAGTTTCAAAAATGGCATTAAATTAAAGGTTATAATATGAACATTGTACTTTACTCATCGTTTTATAGAGAATGTTTTTGTGTTGTCTGGTTCTCAATTTTAAAAAGAAATTGAGAGTTTCAAAATGCAGAAGAAAAAAATTGTCAGCGCGCGAAAGAGAATAGTTTGTTTGTCGATTGCTTTCGTCATTAAGAATAACATTCTAGAACATCAAAAAACGAGAAAAGTTCGATATCTAAAACTCAACACTGAACTTAATCGTTATGTACAACGAATCGTAGATCACCCGACCAATATTACGTTTGCTTTCGATATTATTTTAAAATATCAAATCCAGCTTTCAAATATCCAAACTCAACGCTGAGGGAAAACCCCCATATAAAAAGGAATCGGGAATCACCGATGCATACGTTCGTTTTCGTCATTATAATTTAAGTCTAGTACTTGTTAATATGCCAGCAGATAAGGCGCAAAACTATTCGTATAATGGTCTTACATTTTTGTAGCGGAAGCACTGAAAGCACGATCTTAACCTTTATTACGCAATGTTCATCAGATAACTTTAGTTAATGAGGTGGACCTTAGGCTAACAGTAGAGATTCAAGGTTCGTGTCTATAATGTATGTATTGGAATATGGGTGCCGCGCAAAACGGTTAACTGAACTTGCTGAATTTGAAAGCTGTTGTGAAAATGGTAGCAAATAAAAAGTCATAATGTGACCATTGCAATTTACTTGTTGTTTTTAACAAAATTTTTGTATTGTCTGTTTAAAAAATTTTAAAAATTAAAGAAATTTTTTGACATAGAGTTTCTATTTCCGACAAAGTGGTTGTACAAAACTTGTCCTATTTGAACAAACTGGTCGAATTTGGACAATGTGGTTGTATTTGAAAAAAAAAACAGGTTGTGTTTGGACAAATTGGTCGCAGTTGGACAATGTGATCATGTTTGGACAAAGTTGTCGTACTTGAACACTGTTGTCGTATATTTAGGACAGAACTGGTTGTCTTTAATTTGGACAAAACAGGATGAATTTGGACAATGTCAGGATTGTATTTGCAAAATTGGTTGTGCATGTATTTTGGCAAAGTGGTCGTAATTGGACAAAGTGGTTGCATTTAACAAACTGGTCGTAAATTTTACAAAGTGGTTGTATTTGGACAAAGTTATCGAATTTAGACAAATTCCTCGTATTTGAACCAATTGGTTATGTATGGACAAAGTGGTCGCATTTGGACAAAAATGTTGTATTTGGACAAAACTGGTCGTATTTGTACAAAGTGGTCACGATTACTGTTGCAGGCAACTATTCAAAACAGGGTGCAAACGCAAGATACTGTGCGCTTGTTGAGCAAAATTATTCAACTGAGCAGTACATTCGTTTGAATCAGTGCGCTTCTTGTACAATTTGGTTAAACCGGTACGTTCATGCGTTTGAGGCAGTCGTTCGCTTATGAAAAAAAATGCACTCAAACTTGTTTGAGATAGTCCATTTATTTAATAAAGCACATTTAGCCTGGAAGGCCGCGAGTGCGCCGGTTTACTTATACTCTAGCCTGCGAACAGGTTCATTTTGCGCGGAAATTGGGGAAAAAAGGAGAAGGAAGGGGGTGAGAAAGAGAAAATTATATAAGACTGAAAGATGCATTGAGGCAAGAAACTAACCATAAGCAGTATCATTTATTTATGAGTGCTTGCTTATTTTAAATAAGTTAGTTTTGACATAAGATCTCTGTTATTTGATTTCTTTAAATCTTTAAAGTTTAGTTAAATATCTCTATGCAAAGTGTAAATACTTCATAGGACTAAAAATGGTTACATTTCGTAAGACTAAGTTTTACAATGCAAAAGTATTTTCTACATTTCAGGGAAAGTGAAAACCCAGCGTGTCGTGTATCTGGTTGAACACTGGCTCTAAGAACGAGGAGTACGAAGAAGCCGGTCAGTGTGTGGAAGTGTGACCAGAGAAGTCTTGTCATTGGGTATTACTGAATTCAGTGTTAGAAGACGACTGGCAATGTGGAGGTGAGTCGTTTTTCATACTCAAAGTGCATATGAGCCTTAGCAAATATAATTAAATTTCGATTGTTGACCTATTTCTAGATCCAGGAAAAATATGTGGAATTGAATGTTCCCATTTCTTTTGTGGCCTCTCAAAAGTTTGAGTACTTGCATTGGGAGAATTGATTCTAATAAACCTCTGACATCACGTTGGTGAGTCCTGTGCAGCGAACGATGTATTTTTAGTGTAATTCAGTGGTTATTTTTGGTTTTTTTTCGTTGTGCAAAATATTGACTATATGTTTGAGATCGCGAAGGAGGCGGTTTTGGGAAAAAGGGTTTCTACATCGTTTTATGCCCATTGATTTGTGTTTTCTCAGCCGTTTAAAATCAAAGACATACAATACTTTGAAGTGGTGTTATGTGTTCCAATTATATGTTTTGTTTATATGTTTTGAGAAATCTTTCGTTTCAACTATAAGTGATGTGTAGATAATACAAGAAAATAAAAAAATTTCCTTTTCATGAACCTCGTGCACTTTTTAAGTAGTCGTATGAGTAGCCTCTATAACAACCATACCTCACATAGAATCGACCGAATCCGTCGTGATAGATCACGTGATATCTTACACAAGATATGCCTTGAACAAAAATTGAAGAAAACATGTGTTGCCAAATCCTATTAACCCGATATCTTCTCGATCCCTCATCTCTTTGCACTTGTGATATGTTTATATGCTTACCAGTAAATATATATTTCTAATTTAAATACTGGTATAATAGACATGAATTAGGTACTTGTTGCCAAATGTTCGGATTGTCTTCTTTTGTTCGTTTTCTATTATAATCTACATATTTGGTTATGTCTTCCAAAGACAATATGTATAATATGTTAAATAAATATGATTTTATTAAGAACCTATTCATTTCGCACATAAATTCATATGATTTGGTCGATGATACTCAGACGACGACGTGTAGTTGGATTCTGATCGAATATCAGTAATATCTGTTATTAATTTTATCGTGAAATACTTAGTCTCTATCATCTTATATTTATACACACCACCAAGAATCTGATACTCTTTGATACTATTATCAGCTCTATACACGTAAATTTCCCAGCTAATCTCCAACGTTTTGGAATGAATATGTAAAATAAGTATATATGTGATAAGTTATTGTTTGAAGAGAAAAAAACACGATCTCTTCCTGGTTCTGACAGATATATTCACACGAAAAGTGGTGGTCTTATGATCTAATCCAAACGTAGATCATGAAAAGCTATATATGAAAAGTATGTTTATATCAGAAAAAGGGGAGGACTGTTGGGTGATATCTCGTTGAAAAGTATTTATCAACTGGGAAAGGTTGGTGCAAAGAACTTTCTGAGAAATAATTCTACGAAACGATTAGCTAGTAATTATGTCAAGAAACGAGTAAATAAGTTGATAAATCAAGGTATTGATCAGACCTTGCATTCGTTAGCGAGTAAAATTCATTCCATGGAATGGATCTGGTATGGATCCAGATAGTTCACAGAAAACAATAGGGTAAAATTGATATTGACAAGACGATAGGTAAACTACCAGATCCTAAATCTGGGTGAACAATGCCAGGTCATTTTACGGGCCCTTATAACCTTCTCCAGGAACAACTAACATATGATAAAATTAAAGGGTGACATAATACATAAATATCGAAAACTAAAGAATCAGGTGGATATGATATCGATCCAGCAAACATGTTTGTTATGATATGATGAGATCGAAAGGTGAATGTGATAAGACAATGTTAAAACAATTAATTAATTTATAAGTAATACATGAAGAGAATATTTTGATAAAAAAAAGAATTAGTACAAGCAGCGATTGGAAGCAAATGAAACTTGGTCTTGGAATTCAGTCAAAAAGCGGAAAAAGCCGTCGAGTGAAGAAAAGATTGGCAACAAAAATTAGCAGATAAATTACACAAGCCTATAAGACAAAATTTCACTCGGCGACGAGTGACTGAAATCAATATCACTAATGAGATTCTTGCTTCCGACTTAGTGGAAATGCAAAAATTTGGTTAAAGGATATAGACCATATAGGATATATATGTATATAAAGATATAATGATGTATTTAGTAAATATGGATGGATAACTCCGTTAAATGATAAGAAAGGTGAAACAGCAAGCATTCAAAACAGTATTAAAAAAAGGTCGCATACCAAAATACTTATGGGTTGAAAAAAATTTCTAGAATGAGAATAAAAATAGAGTGAGTAGATAAACACAATATTATTTGAGATGAAGAAAAAAAGTAGTGTTCACTTGAAAGATGGAATCGTATGATGAAAAATAGAATTTGGAAGATGTTCACAGTTACTAATTCTACTGTCTATTAAGATAAGGCTCAAAAATCAATGATTTCAATAATACGAGGCATTTGAGCGTAAAGTGAGATGAGTCTTGTTGAAACATTGAAGAATTAGAACAAAAATTTAGTTTAGTCTTATTTATATGGTAACATAGAGCCATCATCAAAAACAAAATTCAAAGTTCGTGATAAGGTTAGAATGAGTAAATACAAACGTGAGATATTCGATAAAGGCTCTGCTCCAAATTGGACAGAAGAGGTATTCAAAATCGATATCAAATATAATACTAATCCAATCATTTATGAATTTAAAGACTTGAATATTGAAGAAATACAATGATCTTTTTAACGACTTGAATTATTGAAAGCTGAACAAGATGTATTTCGTATTGATAAAGTCGTTAGAAGAGATCATAAAAAGAGATTAGCTTTAGTCAAATGGAAGGGGTATAATGATGATTTCAACAGTTGGACACCAATCAAAAATATCGAAAATATTTAAATAGGAGTTATTTAACATATATTAAGAAGAACTTGTGAATATATTATATTTCCGCTATAATGATAGCCAGTGATATGTCTCATGGAGACAAGCAAGTTGAACACACAAATAAATACATACCTAAAGAAATAATGTTATTAATAGTAATTGAAATATATGGAGAATGTCTAGAGAAAAAAATAATCGAGAAAGGCGTCATTATCAAGAAACGAGATCGAAATCCGAAATGTATGAGTGATGAAGAGAGAAAATATCATAAGAATATATTAACAAATAAATGTATAAATAATCACAAATACAAATGTTTTCTTCCTGCAATATTTATTATCATAATACAGCTTCTTGTTTACAAGATTTGATAATAATAAAAGCCTATTACATATAAGTGTAACTCAGGCTTTGGCAGTTAGAGAGAATCGGTAAAACATTATGTATGCATTAGATTTCTAATACTAAGACAAGAAAGGTTTCCACTTTTTGTTATAGCAGTCTACTGTATTGGTGTTAAAAGCCACAGTTTTCTCTATACACTGTATAGACTGTACTTCTAATGGTATTGATAAAATGTATATAACTTGGTAACGTGGGAACTTTTCCGCCCATTTTACAACAATATTTGTGTGATTTTGTAATAAGAAATTAGGTGATTTATTAAAATATCGGGTTTTGTTATGTTATCGTGCATTAAACTAGCTCCAGGACACTACTAGGTTTGATAAAAAAGAGTTAGTGATACTATTTAGAAAGTTGTCTTTTTCGTTGAAGTTACACTGCCAATCAAGGTTTTCTTCGACAAATTCAAGTTGCTTTTGAACAAGTGAACTCCATAAGCAGCTAGTTTCTTTTTCTTAATTCTTTTAACCCAAGTACACCTTGTTCTAATTCGTTAATTTGGACTGAGTATTTGATTTTTGCTCGTTTTTTGTTCCATATAAATTTTAAACTAATTTTTCTTAAGTTTAGAAAGAATGTATATTCGGGGTTTGGGAGCGAAGTAAAAAGACACACGAATTTTGATATGGTCAGTGACTTTATAATCGGACTTTTCCCGATCAGGGAAAGATCACGCTCTTGCCATGCATTAACTAAATTTGTATTTTTTCCAATTGTGGTTTATCATTAAAAATTTGTCACTTGTTCAGGATTAGTAGTGAATACCACACCTAATGCAGAAATTGAGTGATTTGCCCAATTGAGATTTAAATGGCCACAGAATACAAATGTTATTTATGTAATAAAAATGCACTATGCTTCAAAATATCATCATGTTAAGTCAAAATTACATAAATTATATGTGATGTTAAGTGAAAAACACGCTGAAATTTGTGTTTTTGAAATTGTGTTTCATCAATATATACCATGTCATATATGGCTATTTTATTTATACCTTAACATATTCATTTTCGCAAAATACGCTTTCAATTTCACCGCATACATGTTCAAGAAATACAATATGTTTTTTGTAATAAGATTAGAAATAGGTTATGACAATGAGAGATGGAAAGATGCTTAAAGCTATGACACTTATGAATGATATAAACACGATGAAGAAATCAGATTTGAAGAAAATGAGTTCAACTGATCGAAAGGATAAGCTCAATGCTCAAAAATATGGAGAGGATCTCAAAATCCAAGCAATCACACTCGTCAGTCAATCAAACCAAGAGAACAACAAGAAAGTCAAAAAGAAAACCAACAAATTTCGGAAACGATGACAAAAATAATTGCTGATATCAAACGATCAGAGTAAGAATAAGCGTTATGAAAAATCAAAAGCTCGATACGAGCGTGTCATTGATAGTAAGATGACAGAAGAAGAAGGAAAGAAGATTCCGAAACGAGAATATACAAAAAACATACGGAAGAGCCATTCTTCAACGCTTACAAACAACGAAAATGTTAGGGAGTAAGGTAGAGAAAAAGAAGAAACTTGATGAAAAATGTAAATTATTGAAAAACAATGATAAAAATAATTTTATGGAATTCAACTTTGATGAAGAAGTATTTCAAAACACTAGTATGATCAAAAATAGCCGTTTCATATAAAGAAAATATCAAAACAAGAAGCTGAAAAACAAGAAAAGTAACGAAAAACCGCAACAATTTTTCTTTTCTTATATTATCTCTCCTTTAACTGATATTTTTAAACTCTCTAAATGTAACTGTCTATATAAATACACATTGTAAATTGCAAATTTTTGTTAAGAATATAAAAGACATAAAAATAAAATAAAAGAAACAAAAAACCCCAAGAAATTTAAGACTTTCACAGATGAATCTAATATAAAATACAAGTGGAATTAAACGATGTAAATAATTTAACTACTGCTTTGAATGATATGCTTGAGCTTGTTCTAAACAACATAAGTCAAATAATAATCTAAGATCAGAGTAACTATCAAAAATCACAAATTGACTCATAATATTTCAACACTTTTTCTCAAGGAAACTGCTTTCAAAAATATATTTACAACAATAAAGAACATACTAAAACATAAGAAGTACGTTTAGAAGACTGCGTGTACGT
Organism: Parazoanthus atlanticus; assembly: GCA_025448195.2. Lineage (NCBI taxonomy): Eukaryota > Metazoa > Cnidaria > Anthozoa > Zoantharia > Parazoanthidae > Parazoanthus > Parazoanthus atlanticus. Next base: position 2,437 of record JAOEHT020392507.1, on the reverse strand, counting down.
TCTTATTACAAACTTTTAAAATACCAAAAGATATGGGTAGATCATGTATAATCAAAGATGCGATGATAGAAAAGATATCTATAAAAAACATTCAACAATGCTGATAGTTTAGGTTTGACACGAGTTATCATCACAGCGTTCGCAATTATTCATCTGGAAAAATATACAAACGTCAGACCAAAAATAAAAACAAGCAATGAAATTACAGCAAGAGACTTAAACAGATTTGGATATTGAGATAAATATTAGAGACAGTGAACAATTGAACAAAATTATTTATACGGCATATAAAGGTAAAGAAAATAAGATATATTTATGTAAGACAAGAAATTATTTTGATGTAATACGATCAATGACTAGATTTTTGAACGTTCAATTATTCTCACACATGTAAAAAAATTTAGACTAAAAGCGTTATGCATAAATGTCCAAATAGATGTTTAGCTTGTTTCAAATATTTAAAGATGGGTGGAAAATGTAATGGTAAATATATTAATTGTAAAAACAAGAAGCTTCTGGATAAATCCAATAGAACTTTCTTTAGACAATATTGTTTCAAGAATCATTTTGAAACCGTGCGAAGGAAGAATCGAAAATCGTGGATACGGCATGCAGACGTTTGTTCAAATGTAAGAAATGATTAATAAGAGAACGATTAATAAGCGGTATAGAAAAAGAAAAAACATATGTGTGGGTATTCTAATTGTACGTACTGTGAGAAATATTACGATATGAAAACGCATAAATGTTACATGGAAAAACTTCAAAAAAAGGTGGAGAATATTTTATATTAAAACTTTATCTTTTAGATTAAACAAGAAAATGAAACGAAAACAGCGTTGTTATTCTTGAAAAACCAAGAGTGAAAACTATTTATTTTTTGATTTAGAGAATGCTCCATGATTTTGAGGGTACGGACATATTTACAAAGATACTAATGATTTTTGTAAGGGTATGATCAGCGAGAAATATAAGGGATACAGGTTCATAGCCCACTAAGCGAAATAATTTGATAGTTTATTTGTTCTTAGATGGTGTGTATCGAATGGACATAGGCCATTTGTTATATATAATGGCAAGAAAATCATGATGTTTGAAATCCCAAATCTCAAGATCAAGATAATTGATAACATGAATTTTATACACACTCCCTCTTGGTTCTTTTCCCAAAACATTTGGGATTACAGACTGAGATAAAGAAGAAATATTTCCCGTATTACTTTAACAAGAATGCGAATAAAAATTTTGTGGGCGTTTTGCCTTCGAAAAAATGTTATGGATATAATTAAGTGAGAAATAGTGTTCAAGAAGATTTCTTATGATGGCGTAACAAATATTTAATGACTGATATTTATATGTTTGAATTAAAGAAAAACAATATAGGATATTGCTGATCTGATGTAATATACTAAGATGATGCATGTTTAAATTCAGAAGTGATTCATTAAACGCCAGAACATGGATCCGTTGCAATATGTGTCCATAGCATGTGTATGCTGACTATATTTCGATCAATGTACATGCCAACAAATACTATTGCCAGAATATACGAAATCAGATAATTTTATGAAAAAAATCCATTATGCGGCTTGATTATATTGCACAGAAAATAACATTCTTGTTAAGCATGTTTTGAAAGGCGGTGAGAAGCTTATCTAAGATAAAATATGAACATGGAATTCAATGGTATTGCCGTGAAAGTATTTCTGTGTATGAATATAACTGATGGTTGTTTTTACAATGGGTGTCCAAATTATTAAAGATCTGATATCATGAATACAAAAACTCAAACAGAAATGTGTCTCTTATATAAGAGAACGGTTGAAGAACAAGAAAAAAATAATGGAACTAGGTTAAAATCATTCTAATATTTATGAATGCGGGTTAAAAAAGAATAAGGAATTCAAAAATTCTCAAAAAATTATAAAAAGGATATCATCTCATCATTAAATATTTGTGATGCCGTCTTTGATGGTCGAACAAACGCTCACAAGCTTTTTCATAATTCTAAAGAAAAATGAACGGGATCAATATGTTGACTTTGCCTCTCTACCTCCATCCGTCCAATATTATAACAAATATCCTGTTGGACATTCTGAATGTATATATATAAATCTGTCTGATATTTGAAGAAGGTACTTTAGCTTCATCGCGTTTGGTTACCAAGTCTCTACTACTGCCTTGCCAACCCCTCCCTCCCCTAGTGGCTTCAGAACCCAGAATAGGTCCAAATTCATGAAAAAATATCATCTTTTTAGGATGACTGAAGTCCATCTAGTCTTTAGCTGTGTAATGAGGCATGTTTTCAATTGATTAAGGCCGGAAATGACTGACAATTTAAGTTTCTTCAAAACTATCGCAGCTCATAAAACAGACGCGAATCGTTGAAAAGTGCCAACTTTTAACTTCAATTTTCGACCTGAAGGAGTGCTCTGAC
>JAOEHT020391616.1:0-17554 GCA_025448195.2 Parazoanthus atlanticus | reverse complement strand
CACGTTTCATCAATGTGTTGACGACAGATCTTTTATGTTGCGAGGGGTGATGCGAATCGAACGCCAGGTACTTGTTTATATGAGTGGTCTTTCGTTAGACTTGTACTTCGATGCTGTCATTGGGTAGGGGCGATACGTTGGTATTCAGGAACGTGATTGTTGGCTTTCCGTTCTTATAATGGGCGCGTTTAACTGTGAATTGGATGTGGGGGTTAACTGTATTGAGATGACGGTGGAAGATTTCAACTTCTGCTGACTTGATACGTAGTTACATTTGAATCGTCAACATATCTTAGCCACCAGCGTGGAGTGGTGGGGAATGTAGATAGGGCCCGAACTTCCACATGCAAGTCAAGTCAGCAATGACAGCGCTCACCGGCGACCCCATGGCACAACCGAAGATCTGGTGATATTGCATCCCTTCGTAAGACAAGAAACTGTTGTTAAGTACAAACTTCGTCAGGTCCAGGATATGATCTTTTGTGAGGCCAGTGTCTCCTTGCCAGCTGTGGTCCGACTCCAACTTGGTCTCAATAATCCGCAGCGCTAGATCGACCGGTATCGAGGTAAACAAGGATACAACATCAAAGGATACGATTTCTTCGTCTGGCCCGATTGTCTGAGTCTGTATAAAGTCTGCGAATTCTCCCGAATTCTTCACGGCATAACCATGATCTGTTTGGAGTGATTTGAGTAAATCCACCAGATATTTAGAGATGTAGTATGTTGGAGAGCCAATGCAGCTGTTGATAGGTCACAAAGAGATGGGCGTTGACGGGTCGGCTAAGGTGTAGTGGTCGTCTTTGGCAGTTAGCGGTATTTTGTGAATTTTCGGAAGGCCATAGAATGCTGCTGGCACGGGATCGTTAGGCTTAAGTTTATAGTATTCCTTCTCCGTTAAATTTCCCGACTTTTCCAGACTTCCTAGTTTCTTTTGAAGTGAATTGACCGTGCTAGAGGTTGGGTTGCGTCGCTTGTCGGTCACAGGTTTGTATGTCTTGGTGTTCTGTAACATAGATCCAATCCGTTCTCTATAGTCTGGCTCATTCATAACAACCGTTGCGTTGCCCTTATCAGCAGGGAGAATCAGGATTTTATCATTCTATCATGACCACTGATCGCCCTAGGAGCAACATACTCATCATACTTTAACTACAAATATTTGGGAGGCCTTTTTGGAACAATTCGTATATTTCCTCTCGAAAGTTTGAACGTTTTAAGACAGAAACTAATTCTTGCAAGGCATATGTTCAAAAACTGTATAAAAAGTAAAAACGTCTTGAGTATGTCTCAATCAAATTCACAAGAATACAGGAAAGTATACTTTTATTATTTTCTTAGGATTTCAGCCATAAATTTGGAGAGGAATAATCATTGTCGTGTCTTCTTCACAAATTTAGCGTTTTATCCTAAAAGTTCTTATGAAAAATGTTCTTATATAAATTTTAATAGAAACTGTGTCACTACAAATGCGACTTAGTCACAAGCAAACAAGAAAAATGAAGAAACGTACTATAATCTAAAACTATTATATAAGAAAAATGTGTACATGGTTCGATCATTCAACTTGCCTCTATCGGTTTTTCTTTGGAACTTGTTACTTGAGCAATGTGATAATATCATAGAGTTAAACTGGTGAAGTTGGAATGAAAAACAGCTTTTTAAGGATCTGTAGTGGTACTTTAACACTTTGCTAGCAAGGAGTTGCCAATTGAGTTGCATTCAATTTTCTGAAAACGTGACTAATGACGTAAGAACCGAACGTGTGGGATTCGTTTGAAAAGATCACTTAACGTTCGAGTTTTATCAGCCTTTCATTTCATCTCGAATACGATCTCAATTATTTTTTGCTCTGCTAGTTGCACTGCACAGAGATAACTTTAGACATTGCACTGCCGATACAAGCGGTTTATTGCAAAAAGTTGGAATTTTTTTTGGAAGGTTTATCGCAAAGGTATTCCAGCTACTTGTCAATGTTGTAAAGGAGCTGAATTGAGAAGACGCAACTAACGAGGTCGGACAGAGAACATATACATGCACTTATTTAACTGCTTAAGTTCGTAGCACAGCCTACAGTTGGTTGGAATAAGCTGTATCTTGGTAACAGACACAGGCCAGAGGCAGCAGACGTTTCTATTCTGGCAGTTTTACAATTTTGAGGGACCTTTATTTTTCTGCTAAACTGGTAAAGATGATAGTTGTTCGCAAACCTTGGGTCGGAAATCTGAAATCAACCGTAAATCAAACAAACTTGTCCTTAATGAAAATTAAACTTTTCTCTTGTTGAGACCAAAATTGACCTAAAAATATTTCCTTGCATGCAATATTCTTTTTCTATGAAAATTATGTTTGTTATCTCTGAATGATCAAAATTAAGCCACAAAAAGAAATCGTTTTTATAACATTCTTATATAATTCATCCATCACACATTGTTGCTATGTTTTTTGAAGGTGTTGAAGCGTGTACCAATTGCAGCTCTTTGTTTTCCAGTAAACTAAAAACATTCAACTATTTTCAAAGTATGCTAACTTTCCTCACGTTTTAGAAGAAGATTATGCTGCATATTCCACACGAAAGAGAAGGGAAATGTTGTAACTTACCTTCAATTGAGAGAGCTGTACGTTATGATAATAAATCGCTTGGACTGGCTTCAACTGGAAGATATGAACGACTTATAGTTGTCTTTGGTAAACACGATATCTGAAAAACCTTTTTGTTTACACCCGGGTATCTTTGTGTTTTCTTGATATGATCAATGATACACCCAGATCTAGCCAACCTAGCTAGTTCAAATAAACATGTGTCTTTTAATATCTTTTTTTTGCAATAACGGCGCAAATATAACGTTCAGTTCCAGATGAAGAACTATTCTAATCATAGAAGAATCTAATCAGTCAAACAAATAAACGGGAGCAGAAGCGAAATTATTTCACTTCAGTTATTCAGGATTCCTAACCTTTTCCAGTCAGTGATTAATTCATGATTGATCTACAAATGTTCTCCATGACTCATGATTCATTGGCCGTTGCTCGTTATTCACGATTCACTAAATTTCGAAGGCAAAATTTTGGGACTATATACTGCTTAATTTTTCGGACATGGTTGAAATCCGCCTCCTCCCCCGAAAATATTGAATATATATATAGAACAAATAGCCGTCTATTTTACCAACACGTCTCGCCATAGATTTAATATCTAGCAAGGTTTTCTTGGAATTCATTTAAATTAAAAGTTTTATTTAACTAGTCAAGAAAATCTTTTTCTGCCGAAATCTGTGTAATATTTACATTAAATATTAAATAACAATTTTCAGTTTAAGCGTAAATGTGCTTATAAAAACTAGACTGTTAATGATAAAACCAAAGAAATCAATCACATCCAGGTTACTAATCTGTGCAATGTTTAGCTAATTCAGAGAAAACGAACACAATTTGGTCATTTGTTTTTTCCCTTAGAGGTTCAAACTGTTTAAACGCTCTGGTAATATGATTTTTGTTAAAAAGACTGTAAGAGAAAACGTTATTTTCGGTTTTCGTTTATAGTTTTTCTCTCTCAGCATAAATGTTTACTGAAAGTCTTCAAAGAATTCTCCACCTTGATGTCATTGTCTTGTCTGTTTGAAAAGCCGAACTAATATATTGTTTTAGTTTCTTCAACAGCACAAGTAAGACAGCTAAATAATATATTTGCCAGTCTAAACCTCGTGTCGTGTCTATCACAGTCTTTTCCAACTTGTCAATAAAAAATGATAATGAAAGGCCTTTTCTGATTGAGAATAATGTATTTGCGAAAAATAGACATGCGTGACTAATATTAAAAGCTTTTCATATTACATACAACCTGTTTATAATAAGTCAAAGCGGATCCGCTAAAACTGTCAAGATATTGACTAAATAACAGTTTTCAGTAGCAATTTCCAAGGCTAATATTTTTCCCAAATGGTCTTAGTTAAACATAATGATGTTTGTGTTTACATAAAAATGTCCAATTTCCGAGCCGTAATTTTATCAGTATTAACTAATTATGCAAGATTTGCCGATGTTCTGCTGATTTGCCAGGAGAAATGCTCAAATGGATAACGGTTAGGGACGCTTACGTGGTAAATTTTATATGAGCACCACAAATTATTATTTCTCTTTTGTAAATCTCATTTACAATTTTTTAGTGGCGGTCACCCCCAATTATCCCGATTCCCGACAACATCGCACAGTTGAATTCACGTTCCCGTGTTACGTGTGCGCAAACAGAGTCTCTTGGACTTGCCTGGCAAATTTACAAACATGCCGAAAAAAAACACATCATATCAAAAACGCTGATATTAAAACTTGAGATTAAAAAAAAGCAAGCCTTACCCGAGTGAATATTCGGTTACCTGTCTACGACCTAAAAATAATTTCTTGCAACTTTTTTTGCATGAAAGTTGTGTTTGTTATCTCTGAATGATCAAAATTAAGCCACACTGAAAAAGTAATCGTTTTTATAACACATTCTTATAAAATCTATCCATCACACATCGTTGCAATGTTAAAGACTGAAGGTGTTGAAGCATGTGTCAACTGAAGCTTTTTGTGTTTCAGTAAATTTAAAACATTCAACTATTTTCAAAGTATTCTAAGTTTTAGAAGAAGAATATGCTGCATATTCCACACGAAAGAGAAGGAAAATGTTCTGACTTACCAACAAATGAGAGAGCTGCACGCTATGAGAAAAGATCGCTTGGGTGGCTCCAACATGAAGAGATGAACTAATTGTCCTCGGTAAACACAATATCTGAAAAACCCATTTGTTCACACCGAAGATTTTTGCTCTTTCTTGATATTGGTCAATGATACACACAGTTCCAGCCAACTTAGCTAGTTCAAATAAGTTTGTGTTGTACATTTAGAGGGCACGATATAATATGTTGTTCATGGAAAAACATATATACCTGGTTTCGGAATTCTTGAATGATCGAACAGTAGAAAAATAATTGTTCTAAAGTTTCAGTCTCTTTATTGCAGAAGTAACATAACGGAGAGTTGAACGTTCCTGTTTTAAAAATGAGGTTGGTTCGTGTACAGAATTCTGTTAAGATTCACGTAATTTGTAGATAAAGTGGTTTTAAAGGCAGTTCACATATCTCTTTCCAATTTAACTGAAAGGCATCAGTGTTGTAAAGGTTTTCATACCTGAACATAGCCGTGGGTTTAGTGGCTTTCATGGAATAATTCTTTTATAAATTGACTTTGACTCAAGTTTGGACACCTCAAATTTTTCATCGCCAATGCACAAGTGAAAAAGGCTATGGTGTAACTTTAAGTCAGTTATTTTTTTTGCATCATTCTATCGGAATTGCACTAACTAAGAGAAAAAAGTTATCAACTGGCGAGAGATCTGATGGTAGCGATTCCCTTCCAATCTTTGAAACTCCATCCTTATCATAAAGATCATGCACTTACAGTTACCAAACCGTAATCCACTAGGTGTTCCTTATGGATACTTTTCAGTCTTTCTATCCAAATATATTTATTGTCCCAAATTATTTGTTTTCCAATTTCTTCTGACGTGGAAGCAACCTCAGTATTTAAAGATGTCCACGCAATGACACAATATCTGTAAAAGTCTAGCAGAGCTAATGGTAAACAAGAATAACTGAAATTGCAGTGAAATAAAAAAGATCCCCCATCAATTTATAAATAATAATATTAGGATGTATCTCCAGCTGCACTTTAAGTTCTTCAAATATTTTATGATACACATTAGTCTTTGTGTTCTTATCAGTGATTCGATATCTGGCATCTTTAGCCCTCCGTTTTTGATGTCATTTATCATTGCAGTCCGCATTATTTTATCTTTTCCTTTCCACAAAAATGTAAAAATAAGTTTGTTCATTTCCTTCACTATCGCTCTCTCGCATGGGAGGACAGCAGCGCGGTGTAAAAGTTTTGGAATGACAAACGATTTTATGATTTGGATCTTTCCCGGTAGAGTCAGACCACTCCAGTTCCCGGCAACTGTTTAGGCACTTTTTACCGATTTTGTTGTCGATTCAAAGTTAAGTTTTTGAAAAAAACAGGCGATTGTAAGTGAAATGAATACCTAAAATTTTTACCACCGTTTTAATCTCCTTTGGACCTAGTTCTTCTTTTGTCCTTTTTAAAATTTCCCTGGCGCCTCCCGCACTTAAGATCAAAAAGCGGAGTTGAAAACCCATTGTTTGTCACGCGATTAGAAACATTCTTTACAAAGGTCGGACCGAAGTTGAAGGCCTTCAAAGTTTTTGCAAAAAAGCTCATCTCAAAAAGTCAAATGCTTTTTCAAAATCTATTGTTACTAGTAAACCAGGATGACTATTTAATTGAGTAATCTAGTATGTCATCAACGGTTCTGACTGCATCAAACTGGTTCTTCCTTTAACATTCGTTTTGATTATGGTAAATTATATGAGGTAAAGCACCTTCTAAGAGCTTGGCAATTGCCTTTGAGCCAATTTTGACATCAACATTTATTAAAGATATTGGTCTCTAATTCTTGAATGGTCTTCTGTCGCGATTTGGTTTTCTAGCAATATTATAAGAGCTTGCTTCTGTGAGGTAGAGAGTTCACCGTGTTTGTAATAATGATTTAAACATTTAACCAAAACTTCGCCAATATGGTGCTAAAATGTTTTATAGAATTCTGCAGTTAGGCCGTCGTTTCCCAGCGTTTTATTGTTAGGGAAAGAAGAAAGTGAGTTAAAGCATTCAGCTAATGTCAACTTTCTTTCACATATACTTTTTTCATTAAGTTTGAGAGTTTGGGAATCTTCGGATTGTTTAGAAAATAAAGGACTGGAGTAAAATGAGTTCATTTCATCCATAATGTTTTTGGGCTTGTAAGTAACTTTGCCATTTGGTAATAATAGTTTTCTTACACAGCTTTCTGTTTACACCCAGAAATTTTTGTGTTTTCTTGATATTGCATGATCAATGATACAGACATTTCTAGCCAACTTAGCTAGTTCAAATAAACTTGTGTCTTTTAACATCTCTTTTTGCCATAACTGCGCAATATAACGTTCAGTTCCAGATTAAGAACTATTCTAATCACAGAAGAATATAGTCAGTTGAACAAATATTCGGGGTGGAAGCGGAATTATTTCACTTCAATTATTCATGATTCCTAACCTCTTTAATGCAGTGATTCATGATTCTTCTACGAATTTTCTCCACGGCTCATGATTCATTGGCCATTGCTCGTTATTCATAATTCCCTAAGTTTCAAAGGCAAATTTCAGGATTCCTGCTAATTTTTCGGCCGACATGATTAAAATCAGCTTCCATCTCCGAAAATATAGTATCTCTCTGTTTTGTAAAGTAATAATAATGATAACAATGATAATAATAACATTTGTTTAAACACGGCAAAATTCTTAATACACACTAAGACAAATCCCTAACAATGTCATTGATCGCAGCCCTTCCAGTAGTATTTTGATCTTGATGTAAATTTAAAACTTGAGTCAAAAATTTTAAGTAATAAATCACTGCAACATCATAATTTAAAAGGATTAGTTTGAAATGTTTAAAAACCGAATGAGTCCCACTGTCCCTGGTCGCATTGTCCAGTGAGTTCCACAGTGTGGCAGCCTCGAAACGAATCGATTTCTTTAAAAAGTCGGGTTTTGGCCTATAGGTAACAAAACGGTCATCTTCTTTCTAAAATTGTACTTACGATTGACCTTTATAAAGAGTCTCCAGGGGTGGCGGCAATAGATTGTTGTGATGCTATTAAACTAATTGCAAAAGCCGCTTAGAATATAAGTCGCTAATTGTCTTCCAGTTTACGTGGCGGAGTACTTCAGTCCACTGATGGCGTCTACCATGAGTCTAAGCCGTGTATCAGTTTTGCTGCTCGAATGTGTATTTGTTCCAGTTTGGTCAACAGTGTTTTCCCACTAGAACCCCAAATAATTAGGCCATGGGTGATAGACGGTAAAGCAACTTTAAACTAGATATGTTAAGTTTTGGCTCTGACTGGTAGGAAGAACCGAGTGATCTGAGGAGGTTTAGTTTTCTGCTAAAAGGACTCATAAGTTCTTGAACGTGTAAATTCCATTTATTTAAGTTGGTTATCAAGTTCAACGCCTAAGCATCTTGTACTTTTAACAGTTTTCAAGACACTGTTACCTAACTGTATCCGTTTTGTTGGGCCTACGAACTTGTTATGGTTTGAAGGCATAAACTCAGTTTTGATCAAGTGAGGAGTTAGGAGATTACGACAGCACCAGGGCCCGGCTGTTCAAAAAGTGGATAACTTTATCCAGCAGATAAATCCCTATCCAACGGATACAATTCACGCGTTCTTAGTTTTGATTGGACAACTAGCGAATTTTATCCGCTGGATAGGGATTTATCCACAGGATAAAGTTATCCAACCTTTGAACAACCGGGCCCTGCAGGCGTATAACTTTTGCAGGATAATGTTTTTAAAAAATATAATATCAACAACGTACTGCGTCAGTGGTTGGCCCGAATGCGTATATATAGTAGAGTCCTCTACATGCATACATGTGAATTTCCCCCTCTCCATCGTCGATAAGATCAAACTGGTCATTTCAAAACAATGAAAACAAAGTTAGCCCCCCAGAACACGTCCTTGAGGAACTCCAAATTTCATTGGCATGGTACTCGACTTGCTTCCGTTTATAGTTGTTACCAGGGAACGGTACGGTTAGAGATAACAAACTAAGGAAGCTGTCAACGCCGGGCAATACAAGTTAACCAGGTGATGAAATTGTTTCAGTCAGTAACTCATTTAAGAAAATATCATTAAGACGGAAATGTCGAGCAGGTGCAAAGGGTTTTTCTTTCTCCGCGCGGATATTTATTTTCATTAATGTATTTTTCAGACCGATGAGGCCGTGAGTGGTTGTACTGTACAATGTGCTGCCAGCAATTTAACATTGCTTCCAAAAGTCTTAATCTGCTGGATTGTCTAGTAGACAGAGCAGAAGTAAACTATAAAACGTTGCAGAGAATACAAATTTAATTTAGGTTTCAAACAAGTGTTTTCGCTTGTTCCAGAGATACACGAGCACATAAAAATTTAACCGTTATTAAGTGAATCTGGGGCGGCTCCAAAAAATCAAAAAATGTGAAGGAGAGGGGAAGGGGTGCATGAAGAAAGAGATACATTCTGTGTTTTTCTCATCATACCTCTATATGCTTACAGATGAGAGCGAGGTAGAGCCGGAGAGGGGGAACCGCAGCACTTTTAACCTGCCGCTGTAAACCGGCACAAACTGTTGGATGATCTCCATTAACCATTATCCATTGTACAGAGAGGCAGGAAAAAATCTGTGGTCAAGAAAAATGATTTACAAACTGTCTCCCCTCCAAAATGTTCAGTATAAAAGGAATTTTTCTGAAAAACTTTGGATATTTTTATATATGTTTTCAAAACAATATAAACAAGAACAAATTTTAGTGCAATCACCTGCACTGAGAACAATTTTGACCTTTAATTCAGATGATGATGACCTAGACTTTCTTCATTTCTCGTCATCATTCTTGATTTGGGTTGAACGATGCATACACCACTTTCATAATTTGCCCCAGCGACCATAAACAATAACTTCAAGTCGAGGTCAAGTTCCAAGTTCTCATACATTTGCTGTATTTCAGCCTTTCTGGCCTCAACTCAAATATTTGTTGATGGCCACTGGGGCGTATTATGAAGGTGGTCTATAAACTGCGTTTACAGTTCTACTGAATTAGTCATTAAGAAACACTGGTTTGAACTGATATCAGCGGGTCGGCATTATTTTTGTTAGTATTGAAAGTTTACAGCACTCCCCAGGTTCATTGGCCATCTTTGTACAATATGGGTTTCAAGAGCCCATTTGAGAATTTGGAATGTAGATTATATACAAATCTTTCGCTGCTTTGCATTTTGTTCTATGCTGGCGGCAATGATGCTCTATATAACACTTTTGTTGATACCAATGATTTTCTATCGTGTTGGCTGCACTGTTTGTACAGGCAATAGAGTTATCATTTTGTAAAGTTACCGTGAAATTAAAAAGTTCACTAAAACTCTTGTTAAAACGTTTTATGCTGAACATACATATGCGTTCCATCTATTTTATCGAAGTCAGTTGCACCAACTAATCAATCAAGTGCTTTAGTTTGCAAAGAAGTATTCAGGAGCATCTTATATTCACACAAACCCAGGTTAAGAATTACTTTATTTTCTAAAACTGCGGCCACTTATCTTGTGCGAATGTTCAAAAGAAATTTTCTTCCGGCGTGCGATTTTCGTGACTCGTCTCTTTTATGAGCAACTTTTTTTCTTTTCAAACACAACACGGCTCCTTTAAAACTGAACGTCCTACAGGCTGCTAATAAATCACGTTTGTTGTCCTGAATTTAATATGAAACGAAATATCATTGCTTTGTCCATGCAAAGATGTGTTATGCTGTCAGGGTCTATATTTTAATTTACTTATATTTACACGGCGTTTTATCCTTATCAATTTTTCCAGAAAATCTTGAGCAATCTAGTGAAGATATGTCAACGAGTGAACATAACAACGAGCATGCGCAGGAAAGCCGTGACGTGAACAATGATGCGCATGACGCGACGGTGGAACATATTGATAGCGGCGACTCAGTGTCCTCCACGTCCAGCGAAGAAGAAGTCATGCAAAAGACAAGTTCCTATTTCATCGATCCAGACAAGGCTGACTCATCTGAACTGGAACTAGTAACACTTGTCTCGTCCTAGATTGACCTGAAAATACTGGAACTAGTAACACTTGTTACCTAAACACTCGTCTGCCTCGTCCTAAAATTGACTTGATAGTACTGGAACTAATAGCACTCGTCTCGCCCTAGTTTGACTGAAAGTACTGGAACTAGTAACAATTGTCTCGTTCTAGTTTGATCCGAAAGTACTGGAACTAGCAACATAGGTCATAACACGGTGCCTTCCCGTTTTGACTTGAAAACATAAAGCAGTAAACTCGCTAAATTCAGTGATACATAAATGCATGAACAGAAATGTTCAGTGAGAAGAAACAACGGATAAGGAAGATTACAAGGACAAACACTTTCCAAACTACAAAAAAAAAATATAACAGTTGAGAAAATTAACCATTATTTCTTTAGGGTTGATCCCGCCAGTAATGTGTACTGCTATCAATAGGAGCCATGTGAATAAACTACTAAACAGTCTAATTACAAGTATTTGTGTTAAAACTACTTACAATATAGAATAGTAGAAATGGCAAGATAAGCAAATCAATGGTGATGTTGGGAAAATGTTTGAATAAAACCCTGCTGGGGAACTAATACAGTTAAAAACATCTTGCTTTTATAACTTGTGCTTCAAACGTACTTGTTGTAGAAAAATGACAACGCATTAAAATTCTTTGTATGTGACTCTGTATCATTTTGAAGCCGTAACAAAAAATATCAATTATATCATAACTGTAACGTCAAGCAAAAAGCAAGCATGCGCACACAGTAGAGAAGTGGTATCACTCCCACGATGTCGTCTGTCGCCAACATATAGCACATTTTTGTAGCCTGTACTCGGGCCGAGGGATGAGGTCAAACCCGACGACGGAGACGCAATTGAGTGACGTCACTTTAGTTGATCCGGTACCAGTCTTACGATATTTGGGCCTCCACAAATGGAAACTGAACTTTATAACACTTGTAGACGTAGCTTGAGTGCTTTAGAAACTGAACACATTATACAGGGGGCCGTGCATTCCCCACTGCAGTTCCTATTTGCTGTTAGAATTGTCAAGAATTTAACTTATCGAGGCACGGAACCCAGGTGGTGTTACACCGGTTCTCGGAACGCGGTTAAAATTTTGAAACTCGCATTTGTAATTTTTTTGCTTTTGTAGGTGAAAAAACCAGTAGATTTGTCAGATGTTTTAAATATATCTTACTCTTTCAATCTAGGGCTGTATTTTAATCTCATAAACCAAGGTGGAAAGAGGTTGCTACCTGTTCCATGTGTGGTGTTGGAGTATGGCCTGGGTACCACCGCTCGCAGTCACTGCTTGGCCTCCGCTTCAAACGATGGTTGAATCGAACGTACTCTTTCATATTCACCCATATTTTTGTCTATTCTTTGATTTTTTCCTTTCTTCAAAACTGCAACCAAGAACGACGTATTATAGTTTCTACTGGGGAAATCTCAGACTTCTCAGTTCTGATGAAGCGGTTAAATTTCGTTTTAGCGTATTTCAAGCTTTAACCTCGAGTTTGAAAAGAATGTCGAAAAGGGCTCCACCCGGACCCGCGGCCTATTTTACATGCCATCCCACGCTAACCCACACTTGTCAAGCTTTACATACACCAAAAAGCAATAACTAAAATCCACCACATTTAGACTGAAACAGTATTTTAGAGTTTGGCGCTCTGTTGTTGTCCGCGTGCCGTTTTTCTTTCTCCAGCTCAATTGCTCGCGTTTGTTTATTTTTTTACGAAGATGCTTTCACTTCGAAAGTTAAAACTTTCCCAAAAATTGAAAGGTTTTCCTTTATCCCTTATAACTCTTCCAAAATTTTGTGATTGCATCACATGTTGTATTTACCACTGCGAGAAACCAGCATTACGCATGCTATGTGTTATATATTGTCAGAAACGACACGCGTGTTGCGTGTATTTTCAGAAAAAACACGCGTGTTGTGTGTAATCGTAACACATATAGCACGCGCGCGTGTTCAGTGTTATTTTAACATACCTCTTTTTACAGTAAGACTTTCACACATGCGGTCCAAGAAAATATGAAAACCGTTCATATTCTTCTTTGGATCTGCGAACAAACCAAAGATATATAGGTAATCAATTAAGTAATTTTAGCGTGGTTTGTTTATAGCATAGCAGTAATGAAAATATAAGTTTGCAATTTACAATTTTTAAAATAAATCAATTATATTCCAACGAACAAATTATCCGCCCAACACTGAATATATATATATATATATATACCCTTGACTTGTGATCAGTTGGTAAATGGTTTATCCAAATTTCAATAACTGTGTCTGAAGTAAGTTCTCCATTTCATTAAAGCTTACCTAACAGCTGATTAAACAGACACAGTATAACAAGTGACGGCGATAAACGTTGGCGTCAAGTTATTAATACTCTTTAGTCCCACAGGCATTATATTGACCCATTAGGTCCTGAGGCGTGAATATCGACCGAGTATCATGTACCTTATCGGGGAATATCAACTGGTATTGTTGTCTGTTGTTGTGGGTGTTGCTCAGTCGTGCAACCCTTCCCCGTCTCCTTGCTCGTGGAGAACGTGTCGCCATGAGTGGCGCAATGATTGGAATCCTGGGATAGCGCAGGGACGGTGTACCTACCAGAGCCGCAGCGCTCACCACATCTACACCACACACAACGGCAGGGGGAGCTGTCCCGGCACCCAGTACTGCTCACCATCGTCCCAGGGACGAACCAAATGTAAGTGACTATAATAGTACAGTTGAACCTCGAACGCGCATTGAATTAATGCTGTAGCCAGACTACAAAACAAGACGACGCAAGAAATGCGAGTGTCAAAGGAACATAGTTACTTCCTTTTTACCATAAACGAAAAGAAAAAACTTTTCAGAAATTTTTCCAAAACCGAGTCATGAGGCAGAAAAGTTAAGACGAAGCAACTGCATCATCTTGCCTCCTTCTGGCACCGGCGGTGAGAATGGAGAGAACAAAATGTCTGTACTCAGCAAGTGCTGCCGCGCAATACGGTGTGAAAGAGGAAGCAAAATGATCATTCACGGATTCAACTCCAATTAAAATCTATACGCTTTAAAGCCTTGATTCTTTATTTTAATAAAACTCAGCTTAACGTTTGTTTTAGAAATTTATCGAGCTGTTTTCCAGCTTTTCAGACGGTTTCCTTGGTTTTTTGTACAACATTTTAGCTTTTTCGGAAAGAGAACAAATTGTTTGTACTAAGGCGGTGTCCGCGTTATAAAGTCAAAAGTGACGTAAAATGACCAAAAAAGTTTAGAATCCCCATCAAAATCAACATTCTTCAAGTCTATATTTTATCTGGAATCCCAAGATGCTGAACACATGAATTGCAAAACCTAACTGACAAGTTTATCAGAGTTGTCTCATAAATTAAAGTAGTTGCTAATCCCAAACAATCTAGCGTTTAGGCATAGCAGGCAAATACTTCAGGCAAAATCTTCTTATTTTAGAACCCGAAATGGTGATTCTAACTGCCCTCAAAACTGATGCAAGAATTACTGTTTCTGAGAACTTAAATTTCAAAATCTTATAGGGCAACATGCTCCAGACCCTCCTAGGAATTCATACCTTTGGCGCTCGTCTTTTTGCCTCCTCTAAATTTCGAAGTCGGCCTACATTCGGTTGGGTGTCTGTGTTATACATTCAAAGGTAGCACACAAAAAACTAAGAACCCTTCCGTTGGGTCTATCTTTTACCACTGAGCAATGTCAAGATGTTGAACACATGAATTGGGGTTAAAATTATTAAGGTTTCCATAAAGCTGTTGCCCATCCCAAACAAGAGCTGATCTATACGTGTGTTGAATTTTTGTTCTATTTGATGTCAGTAATAACCTCCTTCTTACTATAAAGCAATTTCAAGTTCCCATCAAAAACATGACAAACATCAATTCAACAATTTGAAACAAAGGGCTATTAAAGTTATTGTCTCTCCACTGAAGGGTTCGCAAAAACTTGGCGCCTGCTAAAAATACTCTCAATTTTTCGGAGGGTGATCACCTGCCGTTTTCATCATTTTTGTGCTTCTTCGTTGTCGCAGTACACTAACTCCAATGCGCGCACAAACTTTGATACTCTCAATAACCACTTGTAATTTGGGAAAGACAATAGTTTTGATGCTGGACCAACAAAAAAACAGTGGCAAGACAGTATTATCCATTCACTGATTCAGCTCCGATTAAGATCTAGACGCTTCAAAAGTTTTAATTCTTTGAGAACTTTTTCATTAAACTTGGCTTAGCTACTGTTTGGATGTCTTTTCAAACATTTTACCAATTTCTCAGAGTTTTCTCAGTCTTTTGGACGACATTTTATGCTAGCTTCTTCAGAAAACTTTTCAGTTTAAACAACTGTTTTTGTGGGATGTTAGTTAACTGTTTGCAAATCATCGTTATTTTGCAGCGAAGTTAATGGCGACAGTTAACAACGTAAATCTAGTGTTCACACTCAGTTTTATGTGTGGCGGCGTCTTTCAGAGGACTTCTTTATCGGCTTCGATAATGATATTAAAAGAGGTTTCGTGAACAAAGCTCTATTTGGTTTTAGCTGACCAACAAAGTGTTTGATTTAATGCAGCTGATAAATGAACTAATTTGCTCAGTCTAAAAAGAAATGTTTGTGGATTTGTTGAGTTGAAATGAAATAATTATTTAGTGAAGAGCGTGAGAAAAAGTGTTATTAAGCAAGTGTAAAACTGTCTCGTCGGTTAAACTTGTCTGTCTTTCTAAACATTTATTTGAAATAATACTCTTTTTTTAATACAAAAATATAACCAATTTTATAACTTAAAGACACACAAGGGCGATTTAAACACTTTTTTAAAGCAAAAGCAGATAATTTTGGCCGAGGCTCGCTGTTCTAATTTGTGGCAAATTCTTCTTGTTTCAGTTATATGCATCAAATTCAAGAAATGTCGCTTTTGAAAACATAAAACATAAAAGACGGGGCAACATTGATATTCAGTATGAACAATAGCTGTTAATGAGAACGTCATTGTTCTCACATGGTTTCTCAGAATATCAATAAGATTCATGTTTTATGTTTTGTGTTTTTACAAAGCAACCTTTCTTGAATTAATTAGGTGTATAAGCCAGAGCTTGAACTTTAGATTATTCTTCACGACGTGTTCTTAAAATTTGGCCAAATCCGAACCTTATTCGTTCTTATAAAAAAAAAATAGTCTGTAACTGTATCAGAGTTCTGAAGGGCTTGCGACAAAAAAATACAAATGCTGTGAGAGTGCAGTACCCAGACGTTTGTTGCATGCTGTAAAAATCTTCCTGTCCCTGTAACTTGTGAGTCACTAAATGAATCACCCTCAAATTTTTCATCACGGCGTTAATTAATTACAATGTTTACCTTGACCAAATTTATTAGAAAAGAAAATGAAGATCTTCTCAGGAAATAGAACGATAATTTCATTTTTGAGAGGTATATATAATGGTTGCCAATTTGTTGAAACTTTGCGTTAGTGATTAATTAATATAAAGTGCCTATGAAACGAACTTTTTTTGCAGTTTTTCGTTCTTTAGGATGTGTAAAACAGTTAATCAAAGTTAAAAAGTGTTCAAAAATTTTTAAATTTGAGTTTTCGAGCCAAGAGAAAGAATCAAATTTGCACTCATAAATGGCAAAAACATTTAGGAAACTGGATTCGAATTTAGCAGAGATGTGACGTTACAAGTTGTGTTCCGGTTCTGCAAAGCAAGATCGCGGACGATCTGAGAAATACAGGAAATTGGGCAAAGCTTGCATCTTTTATTTTTGCTGTTGAAGATAAACGACCAGAGAATAGCAAATCAGTTATAACGGTCAGTCTGCCTACGCTATCGAGAGGTCAAATATTAGTGATTTTGTAAGCGAGCGCATGTGAATCGTCTGGAGTGTGGCTGTTTATATTTTGCTGGTCGTATTTGACTTGAACCCATTTCTAAACTGTTTAAAATAAATATCATCTGAAGCCTTATACCATAGCGCTTTTCACTTGATTTCGTCTCGTTTTGGCAGACCGGGAAAAAGAGGGAAAAAGAGGGAAAAAGAGGCAGCGTTTTCCTTTCGTATGGCTGTCAAAATGTAACTGAAAAATATTAAGATTTGCTGCTCATGCAGTTCCATGTTACTTCAGGTTGCTCATTTTTCACATCTCTAAAAGTTGCTATATATAGCTTATTATCTTATGTCATACTTATGGGTTTAAGTCACGTTCCAGGCTCATGTCGCAATGCCTATTACTGTCCCCTGTAAATTATCTTATCTTACACTTATGGGTTTATGTCACGTTCCAGGCTCATGTCGCAATGCCTATTACTGTCCCCTGTTTAACTGGCAGTCGTGGTCGGGTCACGTGCCTCAGGGAGGCTGCGCACGACAAAGCCGCTACCGAGACTACAATCAACACACCCGCTATGACATCCGGGACAACAACTGCAATAATATACGAAGTACTTGTGGAAACCGCCAGTATAACTACAGGACGTGGTGTAAGTAACAACACATAGTAAAACAAAGTGAAACGGGAAAATTTATTTATCGGTTTTCACTGTGATGCGTCACCCTCAGAAAATAAAGTTGTATTATTATCATTATCATTATCATTATCATTATCATTATCATTATCATGATCATTATCATGATCATTATCATGATCATTATCATTACCATTACCATTATCATTACCATTATCATTACCATTATCATTACCATTACCACTACCATTACCTTTACCATTATCATTATCATTACCATTACCATTACCATTATCATTATCATTACCATTATCATTACCATTACCATTACCATTATCATTA
>JAOEHT020390717.1:0-17579 GCA_025448195.2 Parazoanthus atlanticus | reverse complement strand
AACATAGCATAGCATAGCATAGCATAACATATCATATCATATCATATCATAGCATAGTATAGTATAGTATAGTATAGCATAGCATAGCATAACATAACATAACATATCATAACATAACATAACATAACATAACACGACACGACACGACACGACACAGCACAGCATAACATAACATAACATAACATAACATAACATAACTTATAAATCGGCCGTGGTTAGAGGGTCAGCGTATTAAATAACGTTTGTGTTGAACCTTCCTTTTCGACGTTTGCTTAAGGATTGTAGCTCACCGTTTGCGTTTTTATTTCTTAAATACATATACCAACATACCTCAAGAACACAAAGACCTCATTTGTTTAAGTTTTTGCATAATTCCACTAGTTGTATTTTCTTTTGTTGAAAATTGGTAGAAAATGTTTTTTTGCAGCAAAGAGACTCTCGATAAAATCGTATAATAGTTGGTAGGTCGGATTACATTGTTGTTCCTTTGCAGGGGTGAGATAATCAGAGGACAAGGAAAACACAATAAAAGAAGTTAGGCACTACAAAACAATGGAAGTAGAAGATCATGGACAAAAAAATAAGGTTGGCTATGACCAAATGCTGATGCAAATGTCTGCAGTTTGATTTTATTTGTTCACCTTCCTACTTTTTCCCTTGTTAATTTAACTTATTATTTGACCTTCTAGCACTCATCCGCCTGCCTTAATTGTTCTTACAATATTGTGATCAGACTAAAACTCACTTTGAATTCTACTGCCCAGTGATTCCAAAAGTACAGGAAACTGCGTTTCAGAGAGTAATTGCAGAAAGCCGTTTCATGATTTAAAAATATGCCAGAGAACCATGCCCCCGACCCCCTAGTATTACTATTTCGTGCATTCACCCCTTGCAAAGTTCATCCCCCCCAAAAAAAGACATTTTTATGTTAGACCCTCTCCCCCTCCCTACTTTATTTCATTTTGCTCCGCCGCCCCTGAGTTTCTGTTGGATTTCGTAGGTATTGAGCCTTACTGACTGCACACATATGTTTCTTGTGAGGATCTGAACTTTCATCACTGAGATCTAGTGATCGGCACTTTAAATCGAGGTATACAATTTCTGATACAATAACAAGAAATCGCGTATTCGGTCACTTTTACCGCAGCTGCGAAAATTACATTGTCAATGCTATAATGTAGTTGGTAACTAAGGTAAAAGAATTAAAATCGAACCGACTGAACGACTCTCGCAGCCGATCTGGGCCGACTGTACTCTTTGGATGCCAGCGTTGTTCCTGAGTTTGAGTACTTGAGTATTTAGCAAGTTCATCTAAACTGATGAAGATATTATTCAACAAAAATACCTCACTTTCAACACAACAGAAGTAACAAAAACAAACATATTCAATTTGCATGTGAGGTCAGTGATTCTGAAGGTGATGCTATCATGGCTACAAAACATTCTTTGGCCGTGTGCCATCCTCCTCCTTGGTGAAGGTGCCCAACGATTAATTTAAGACAGCACGATGATCCTTCATGTTATATTTCGCCAGTTGCCTCGATAGATGCTGGCTAAATGGTATAGTTAATCGTTTCTTGTCTAATCAGATTTAGTTTCCTGGCTGAAACATATTAAATACGCAACCATAATTCCCATAAACCAGTCTGCCCAGGTTTTTAAAATCACCTTTAAGTTAAGGATTCTTTCAATCGAGCCGCTGGTATCTATGCGAACTTTTGTTCACCATAGAATTTTTGGGGTAGCTTCTACGAATGTTCCGCATTTTGCATCGACAGTCGATAAACGAAGATCGTTGTTTTTATTGGGCTACATCAATACTAGTTTCTGGGAATATACAAATATTTCACATAATCTACGCCGTCCATTCGTCTTCTACATTGGGTAGAAGTTAAAAATGAAGAATTGAATTCCTTTGCACAACAGTGAGCCAGCTAATATTTTTCTATATTAACCAAAAGCTGGGTCACTTTTCGGGGAATATAACTGCTATTATGTAGTGCAGTAAATGTGCAAAAATCAAGGAAAATGTAACTATGATCGTGAAATTAGATCTGGCGGATTCGTTTGCAGTCCTGAAGCTTCCCCACTCAGGGATCAGTGTGGGATGAGAGAGACTTATCGAACAATCGCAATTTCCCGCGCTTTTTACTGATTTGCTGTATGGCGGAAAAACTCTTTCGATGCCGCGGAAAGGAAGAAAACCTGCATCTTTCTTGTTCAGTGGAATTCAGATATTATTCAGCTGTGGTACTTTTGTACGTGGAAAAGGTGTGTGGTGCAAAGTTGAGTTACTTTTAAACTTTGCTCGTTTATGCAATGGAATTGGCCAACTTTACTGGTTGAATGGCAAAGACCTAATTCACAACAGTTGCAAGCGCTTTCAAGAGGATATATTCATCTTTTAACCGCAGAGAATTTATCTCAAAGGTACGTGAACTTAGAAAATTTCGAATGTTTCTTATTTCAACTTCACTGCCTTATGTTTATCAGTAGGTGACTTGATTTCTTTCAATTTAACGCCATCCAAAGTGCCATGCAACTCGCAGTTTAGAAAAAGGCAGGCAGGTTTTATTTTTGTCACTGAGCAAAAACAGTGTGCACTACTTAAATGTTTGTGCCTGATTGATATTAATTCCACCTTTTGGCAAATATTGTCTACACCTCGACCAAACACAGTGAAAAACTGGCCAAAACTAAACTGAGTGCAACAGTTGACAGTATTCATCTGTGGCTGTCATCACTGCTGGGCTATGGTCAAAACTGTTTCAATATTTCAAGAAGGTGCTATAAAGTCGTAAATAAAAAGCGAAAGTTTGGGTATTGCTGTCATTTTTATGCTGGAAACACCTCCAAACAAAATTAAAAAGTGAATATTATATTAAGCCAAGATATAACTATTGTTAGGAAGCTGACTGGTTCAATATGCAGTGTCTGCGATGGTTACTTGTAGTAACATCTGTCGCCATTGTCACAAACGTACCACTAGAGTGTAAAACTTTGTTTCGTTGATATTGAAAGCAAATTTGATAGCTTAAAATGCGGTAGTTCTTAAAAGGACATTTTAACCCACAAACAAATTAAAAGCACATTTCTAATGACATAATACGCCTCTGTTATCACCTAGGAAATGCCCTTATCGTTTAGAGAATGCAACTATATCCTCTTATGCAAATAACTGAAAAAAGTGCTAAACGAAAACGAAATTTAATTTGCGCTGTTATAATAAGAAACCTATTTTTAAATTGATTTTTAGTGTGTGGTACACGTAACTACGCAACTGTACTCGCTTTCAAAGAAAGATAAAATTGATTTAAGCTCGACTTATGTTTGCCTTTTAGTATACTGGAGTGCGTACATAATAACTAAGACAACTGCATCGTTCCGGGAAAAATTCTAATTTATCGAAAATAAATTTTGTGAAAAATAAGACTGAGATAAAACAAAAAAAATCAAAGCACTTGTTTAAGTCATTTACTAAACTGAATAAATACGCCTTATTAAGACAGCAAACCAGTCCGATTTATTGGTGACAAAACCATAGTTACAAACTTGCTAGAATAGTCTCATGCATGAAAAATAAACAAAAAGATGTGAGAAGATCAGATTCTGGTAATACCAGATTGTTATGCAGTTTCTAGTATTTATTTTAACACTGAATTTGTTATTTAAAATTTTAAAGATAAAGTAAGAATTGGATAAATAGTGACAGTTTTCGATAAATAAGATTGATTGTTCATTCAGCGTATAGCCTTTTCACTCAACTGCCAGCTGCTAAGTATGTTTAAAGGAAAACTGCTTCAGAATTTTATCAAAGACAACCTTTAAATAATCGTATTTCCATTGAGTCGAATGTTCAAACTGTTCATTTCATTTCATTGTGCTTTGACTTCAGGACTTAAGAAACTCAACATATATAACAGGTGGTTGAATGGCTACTTAAAAATGTATTGGCCGTCCATTGCAAGCATTATCGTAAATAACTGCCGAATTTGGCTAAAAATGGGACATTGGTTTAGCTTCAACCTATGTAGATGGTATAAGATATCTCCAAACTAATTACCGACCTCAGCTGTCCCAAATGTATCTAATTTCTTGGGTATGTTTTATGGCCTTTTGCATCGTTGTATTACCCTAGATACAAAATAGCTTAGGGATTATATTTTGCAGTTATAGTTTTAGCTTTTAAAAGCACAAATGCACAATCCAACCGTTTTTGATAATACTGGTTCTTTCTAGACACATTTACAAATACAGTCTTTCTTTTAATAGGTTAAGGTAACAGGAACGAATTAGATAAAGGAACTCGAGTTTCATATGCGAAATTGTGAAAGAAAATATCATGTGAATATAGAAGGATAAAATGTGTGCTCGTTTACGGAACATCACAAAACGTACATCAAATTAACGCACCATAGTACGCATTCGGTCTTGCTAAAACTGAAATATCATGCAAACAGACCAAATAGTGAACCAATAGCTTGTCAAAGTTTCATTTAAACTCTTTTTGGACTTCTGTTTGCTGACCCGGAAGGTGCAACCAGCACTGAAATAGCAATTGGTATTTGTAAATTACAGGTATATTCTTTGCGATGATCTAACTTGATTAGTTTCAGCGTTTCATAATCCAAGGTTTTTTTCTACAGTAACTGCATGAATAGACATATTACAGAGATTTTATAATTCATTTCGTAAATCAAGCAGAATAACAAAAATCGACTCCTCGATATACTTCTGTTTTGTTTCTTTAGTCCAGTTGATGTTTTGCGAACCTTTGAAAACAGAATAAGAGTAGAAATTTGTTGAATATAATATAAAATACGATAAGTTTGCTGTCACTTTATTAATAAATTTATTTCTAGTTCACGGTCCTCACCCTTTAAAAAGTAGATGTGAAGTTCAAACGGCGACAAATCGTGACTGTATTGTAGCTGGGCATGCAACATTTACCGTGCTCCACAGTAAATACTAGCCAAAATTTTGTGCTCAGAAAACAGATTTATGAATTATGTTTCTTTGCGACACTGTTAAGCGTAAGCAACACGAAATTTGCACAAGTAGATGAATAACACAGAAGGGCTAGTTAACTTAACCCAGGATTAAGCAGAATTTTAAATTAAATTCTTTGATCAGTCTAGGAATACAGTACATAATCCAGTGCTATCTGCTATTGTTGACTGAAACATTCGTCGAAAACTCATAAAAGGCGAGTGCGGTGAAAATGCTTCTGTGATACATGATACTGACCTTTTAACATAAGTGTTGCTGTATATGCACATAAAGAAAAGTAGGGGGAACAACCCTAACATGCAGAAAGGTGCTAATAAATTTGACTGAACCGCACGAATACATTTGCAAATAGAGGGTCAAAGAAAATACGTTATCAGACTTTTCGATTGTCTGTTTCTAGAATCCAATATCATACTCAAGAATACCCAAGTTCTTACAAATGGTGATTGCATGCTCCTATTCTGTTATACGTACATGAAATTTGCTATTCTATATATATTATAATATATCGGCAGTTTGAAATTTTTACTGCCCGAATGAATGCTTGTGTATTTTGTTGAAGTCTTAATCAGATTCGATCTTTTTCTGTTCTCATCATTTGAGCTTCTTATCAATCTAAATGTAGTTACTTGTTCTTAATACATAAATAGCAACACAATATGAGTAACACTGAACACCTTGACAAGCTGCTTCTTAGATTCTTGATAAATATAATCAATTTTGGACTGACTGGGCCATATTCTGTCATTCAAAGATCATATGGAACGATTCAAAGCTCCTGCTACCAGTTATATACGACAATCAGTGTTGTTGAAGGTTTTCGCAGGCTGTTTCCGAATATCTTCAGTCAGTAAAAACATTACATGCAAAATTATTAACACAAAGAATTAAACTTTTGTCTGTGCTAAATACCTAATATATTTTATCTGAAGACTTTTTCATACTGTTTCGACATTTTTATGAATTGCAGGGTTGTGTTAAGTTGTTAGAGTCAGTTAGATTTTGATCGTGCTGGCCAGTTTAAAAGCAAGGTAGCGCTGTTTGGGAATGGGAGAGGGAACTTCCTTGAAGTGAATCAGTGCAATTTTATTCAGCAAGATTTTCATCGTTCACTGGGTTGGTCGGTGTTGATACTATGTCAACATCTGTAGTTTTAGCTCTGTTTTGTTGCTAAACGCCACATTCTGAATTGATTGGCGAATGAAAAGACACGAAGTGAAAAACTTTGGGGAAGCTCTCCGGAAATACTTTGCCCAACATGAATCTAACAGTGGAAAACATGCATGGTATAATTATTGATATCCGGCGGTTATGGCAGCATCAGACAGACTTCTGCACTGATTTAAACTAACCTCAATTGAATCGTTGCTATTAACCGTATTACCGGAAAAGAACGAAATCTTAATACATTTAAAAAACAATTTTGTCAGCAGAAGTCTTCTCAAAAGCACAAACAGAAACCCCAAGCGGAATCGGTGACTAATGAAATTTTAAGTTAAATTCTTTGCTTTTTTAATCATATTTATTGACACATAAAATATCACTTATCAAAGACATCAAACTAAGCATAAATATTTTGAAGAGCCTTTCTTAATCTATTTGTTAAAACGGATTTTCGTCAGACGAAACTCCTTGCCCAATACTTGAATCGAAACATATATAACGTCGTTTAGTCTGGTTCTGGCCACAAGTCAAATAATTCTCAGTCCTAAGATAAACAGATCTGACAGTAGTCGACGATGTTAAACTTGAAGTTAAAATAAAATGAAATTAGAAAACTCCGTTTTCATTTGATAAAATGAACGCGCAACATTTGGGATAAAAATCGTGGTTTGGTTTTTCCTCGTGCGATTCCGGGAAAATTAGATCAAATACACGTATTGTCCGTATCGACAGAGAACTAACTTAAGGGCGTTTATTATACTATGAAAATTCCTGTCTACTGAACTGTGCATCACTCCTTGTCGTGCTAAAGACGATTTTGAAAAAAACAAGCAATGATATGCTAATTGAGAACTTTAAAATTTTGGTGTTTGAGAGCGTCAGTAGCAGCAAATGTAGCAGAGCAAGACCTAATCGCTATTGTCCTTATATGAATTTCTGTACTCAATCTTTGATCGTATTCAAGTACTTCCTTTCAGAACTGGAACCAAATCAGTTTTAAACATTGAGCAAGATATAGCGGTATGAGCTAGATCATCTAATAGAACTTCAGTAAGGAGCACATTGTTAAGTTCCAGTTAGTTCTTGGTATTCTCCTCTTTCTCTCAACGGCTTTGCTGTCTCTCTGGTTTATATGCACTACTGTTTTCGGCTCGGGATAGAAACCATTTATATCTGCTATGTGATGACTTGCCAGACCAGGCGCAAGACTAGAACTGAGATATTTTGAAGTTTCAAATATGAAAAAGTGCAAGTAAAATTGAAGTAACAATATCTTGTTTCGTTAGGCCGAATAAGGATCTAGCCTTTTATCAACACCACAGAATCAAAAACGAAACGATCACTCCACAGATTTTGCCATATCTATTATGATTCTTTTTGCAAATCTAACGATTATCAACATAGTCCCGTAAAGTAACGACGGCAAGAGAAACAGTTTGATTTTCAGATCATCGTCAACAAAACTCAGGTACGTATTCATGTCAATAATGCAATATTAATCGTTCTTTGTGATATAGGTTTTCTTTTGGTCACACCTAAGCAATGAAAAATGTAAACAAATTTAGCAAAAGAATTATTTTTCCCTTCTTTCCGCTCTAAATCTGTCTAGTTTATTGTTGAACCTAAATCAATCATTAATATTTCGTACTTTTGCGTTTTATTTTATCCAAACAATTTATATGATACATTGATAAAAAAAGAAAGCGAAGCCTTCCTTCACATTTTGTTGATATTTCTAACTTTCTCTTGACAGCAACTAAAGACTCACAAGGCTTCGAAATTGCTAATTTTAGAAGAAACGCATATCACGACTGAACGTCTGAGGCGTAATTTAAAGCTGTGTATATACGTGTTTTTCGGCAGTTTAATGCTAGAAAGATTTTTTAGAATCTACAAATTTCTAGTATTACCAAGATATTTCTTAGTTTAAATGGGCAGATAAAAATATTTCCATGCACTCTCGTAATTAACAATTATCTCTACCGGCGAATGTTATGTAGCTTTGTGTAAATAAAAGTATTTGAAACTGAAAAAATGGTCTATCGAAGGAGAGACCTTATGTCTACGTGGCTTTGACAGTCAAAGAACAACTAATCGAGATTCAATTCAACTTCAAGTCTTCTTTGTTGCTACTAGACAATAAGAGAGAGACAGTCAAAATATTGAGTTGGCAGCTTTATTGTGTTTTTTTTCCGTGAAAGAAGGCCGATTTCGATTTCTGCTTATCAGTTCTATTTTTAACTTTTTATGATCAACAAAAAAAGAGGGAGTAATGTTTCTTTTTTGTTTTCTTATCTAACAAAATATTTTTATTTCTCACTTGTGTTAAGTTTGAAGTCC
The DNA here is from genome assembly GCA_025448195.2 of Parazoanthus atlanticus. NCBI lineage: Eukaryota > Metazoa > Cnidaria > Anthozoa > Zoantharia > Parazoanthidae > Parazoanthus > Parazoanthus atlanticus. The sequence continues at coordinate 9,065 of JAOEHT020390717.1, read as the reverse complement.
TTGTTTTTACTTAAATTAGTTTGCTTCCTCCACTGCTCATCAATTATAATTATGATTATAGGTATAACGTACTTAATGAAATCAGTTTGAACCTTGAGGAAATTTAGCCAGAAAATGAAAAGTTTGATATAGCATTTCATGCATGTTCTAACAGGTTGTAGTTTTGAATACTAATTAAAACTGTATCTCGATGAAGTAATCCTGTTTATTATTTTAGTCCGTTTCCAACCTTTAATCTTTGGCTTTGTGTTATTAGTTCATCTGTGGTTGTTTTTATCACATCTATGCCCACAATGGCTATTCTTAGTAGTTAATAATTTTGTATTGTCATAGAAGTTAGTATTAAATTATCGTTTAGCCCGAAAGGGGAGATCGCATATAATGTTTTTTAAAGTTCAACTCAGTGTCTCTGTCATTGCAATTCAGCGGTTTGTTTTCTACTTTGCAACTTATTTAAATTCTCACATATGCAACTATATGAAAATTGTATTGCACAATGAGAGATCTGTTTCTATATTCTGAAAATGTTTTTCTTTTGTCACATTTATATCGTTAAGACATTTTCTCTTAAAACTAATCCTCTTCACCTTGCACAAGATTTTCAACCATTCTTCATCATATGAAAAAGCAAAACAATTTAAAGATCATTTCCGGCAATATTTTGTTACCTAAACGCTTTAACAGAGTTAGTTTGCTAGCAACTTGCTTCAATAGTCTTGACCCCTGTAAATTAAATTAATAGTTAAAATAACGGACTTAAGTTAAAACAAAGCAGTACGTTTCCGGATTCTTGTGCGCTTTGGGGACTTTCCTTGAAGTTTTTAATGTGAGCTACACCTGTTGTCTCTTAATTGATAAACTGATGCGCTTTTTATAGTTTTAGAAATTCTCTTTTGGCCAAAACAGATTGAACGACAATCAAAATGTAAAAATATAAAAACTGATTCAGTATTTTGGGGTGGCTTTGCTTCTGGCAAAACAGCCATCTAATCTCGGGATCTTAATCTTTACGCGTTGAATACAGCTTAATGCGTCAGTACACCACAAGGTATTCCTCAAAATTAGCATAGTTTTGTTCCAAAACTAAGAAGTTCTATATTACATGCTGAGAACCACGGCTGAGAAGTGTAGTTATATTTTTAAAGTATCAATACAAAACGGTAGCCATGCAAGCAATTGTGCAAGTCTTTTTATAACCAGTTTAACACTTAAGATTCAAAATGATAATCCGCATGCAAGCTTTTTCGCCTACGTATAGTCGAACTTTGTGTATTATGTACACCGTGAAAACAAATAATGTGGCAAAAAGGGCTTGTCGCATAACAACCCCAAAACTACTTCAGAAAAATTTGCCTAATCTAAAAAGTAAAATAAAGTTTGACAAGAACTGAAGAAGCGGATTTTAACTGGTTCTTAATACATCATAGGTGTGTTCTATTGTACTTTAGCGCGATGTTCTTTAGTCTTTGGTGAGTGCGCTGCGATTAGAAGACTTCGCATATTAATGTGCCGAATTTGGAGGAGGAGGAGGAGATCAGCGAAATAAGTAGTCCTTCAGTCTTCAATTGCACACGTGCCTCCAGTATCAATGAATATTCGGTGTCTTTGTTGTAGATTTTGTCACCAGAATGTAGTGAAAATGCATATATATGCAAATTTTGGTACAGGTAAAACACATTTTCTATCACAAAGGTATATTCATTCAGAATACGGCGACCATCGTGTCTTTTTCTCTAAATTATCCAATTTTCAACTAGCAAATTGATCGGTGCCAATAAAAACACAATTTTGTTTTAGTTCAGTGTTTCATATAACGGACAGACTTCTCCTATGAAAGAGGAATAAATTACGATGGATGTTTGCAACGCAGAATACAATTTAATGAGTATTTCATTAGTCAATACGATTGGGAAACTATAATGGTAGCAAAAAAGGAATCGTTTGACTTTATGCTTTAGCAAACATTCATTTCAAAGTTCCCTTGAGAATAATCCTATGTACATTTAATAATACATGCGAGTTTACTTTTCTCCAAACGCGGCAGCGTTAATCAATTTCTAAAGTGAACTTGTCTGTGTACACAAAATTTAAATATATACAGTTATTGCGGGCTGGTAGGAGACAAAGCAAAGATGATTCCTATCGAATTTGGTTTGTGTTAATCCAAGAAAAAAGAACTAGTCAGTAAACGTAAGAAGAAAAACCTACGACTTTGATTTTTAATCATTACTTCCTCGTACTCTCCGGGAAGAGTATCTCATATTTGTTTGCTCTTTATATTATTCAGCTCTACAAAAGACAACAAAGCGGCGTTTTACTCACAAAAAGGTGCAAGAAACGAGGAGTTAGCGATAAAATGTGGATCTTGCTCTTAAGGATTCGTAAATCATCTGTTACAAAAATCAATATCTTTTCCTCCGAAACGCCAGCCCAAAGTTTTAAGTCTTTATGCCCTTAGCCCATTGTATGGCCGTGTGTTAATCAGTACTTCTATTCTTCGAGTATCTTTAGTATAAAGCTGGTAATGCATTATAGCTTTCGTAGGCAGAACTAGAATTTCGTATTTTTTTTGTTATATTTAGCTCTTCCATAAAGCGCAAGTTCTACCCCCAAACCAGTAGATATAAATGCTTTAACATCCCCAAATTTCAATGAATAACCTTGATTAAGCGAACTTCCTGAGTTAATGTTCTTCCCTCAACCATAGATAATAAAATAAAACGGAATTGAATTAAGACTTGAAAATTGAATCAAAAGTATGCTTGTCCTAGCCTAGTCTCGTTTAAACTACTTCAGATAGGCCCTGCCACCTCAATTCGGTCTCTCTCTCTCTCTCTCTCTCTCTCTCTCTCTCTCTCTCTCTCTCTCTCTCTCTCTCTCTCTCTCTATATATATATATATATATCTCGTAATATACATTTTCTTATTTTGCAGCTTTATAGTTAATATAGTTTCCCGTGGATTATAAGGAAGAATTGTTTTAGTGAAAAATGCATTTAAAGAGTAAAGGACAAAGTCTTCTGACCGCGATTATTCTATTCCATTAATTGCGAACAAAAGCCTCTGTTGCTCACTTGTGGTTTTTAACAATCAGTCAGTTTTCATAACCTTGAGCATAGAATAACTTGAGTTTTTTTAAAACGTCACTGTAAGTTTTTGATACAGTCTAGAACTCCCAGTTTTTAGCTAGCGCATTTCGTATTTAGAGTCAAGAAATCTTTCTTATCATATTCCTTTCGGCAAGAGCTCAGTAATTATATATCCCACGCCTGAGTTATAGAATTTATTATTCTGGATTTCGTGGCGACATTCATCAAGAACGTGTAAATATTCTTAATCGAACTAAAAATTAGACAGTTTTGCATTACAATAAACCCCATCTTGCCTAAAGTCGACGTAATTTTTAGTAAATACGGAAAATAGCCAATAGTAGCCAACAATGAGCGATCGATGTCTGTGATGAATGTATAATGAGTGCACCTGCAGAACAATAATTGAACTTCCATTCATAAGCCGGCCAACAAACCGATACTCTCTTGATAAATAAAGTCCCTGGGGCAGGTATAAATAACGCTGACACAGGGACACTGATGGTCATTTTAATTGCAAACACGAACAACACAGACAAAGTCGAAAAGCTGTATCCTAAAAGAAAGCAAGTGTCAAGTATTGACGCTGTACCCAAAAAGCTGTACCCCAAAAGAAAGAAAGCGTCAAGTATTGCACAAGATTTGTGTCTTCTTATTTCTACTTGAGAAAACCTATTTCCATATGATGGAAGCCAAAGTCAATCACGGCGGCGACGGCTTCTTAGGATCAGCAAGCGACAATCGAGGGACAAGCTGGAGAGATACAGAACAACTGAACACGGGAAACTCACTCCTGAGTTTCATGACTCTGGCGTCTGGTAATGTTAAAACGGCCATGGAAAAACCTGCTACATTCAAGAGAAACATTAACCACCGAAGATATCTGCAAAAACAACTGCGTAATTATGCAAAGAAAAAAAGTGATATCCCACCTAAGAAGAACATGGTTGCGCGAATGAAGGCTATGGCACAGACCGAAAAGGGGAATTACAAACTACAGAACTTATCTGTTCTAAAGTCAATGCAAGGCTCATGGAAGTCAGAAAGGTCTTCAAGGCGAGCCGATAAGTTGACAGAAGCCTCAACTGAATCAGAGAAGAAACAGCGGGGAGCGTTACAGACATTTTGGCAAGAGCCTGTTTTCGCAGACTTTACCCAGCCTTACGTTTCTACGTACAATTTACATCAAATGCAGACGAGGGGTACTGTGGAGGAACCCTTTAGTCCGGGCTTTGAAACTTTGGTAGAAAACTGGAACGACTACGAAAGTCGGGAATACTCTCCAGAATCTTCCAAGACAGAATCGGTTCCTTCGATTTCTTCGGATGATGGATCGTGTGAAGAATTTATGACAGGAGAAGAACTTACTCGTAGTATTGACATTAAAGACCTGTACGTTCCTGAATTGTATGGTTCAGAAAGAGTTTATAGCGATTCACAAGAAAGCATGTATGTGCCACCAATTTCACCAACACATTATATTCTATCACCTACATCATGCGCAGAACAGGGATACTTTCATTTTGAACACGATGCACAGGGACTCCCTTCTTTCGCAAGAGCTTTTCTTTCGCCAGGATCGTGTACACATTTCTATGAGTAAATGTGTATTTAAAATCAAACAATAATAATCTTTTGACTTGAGAAGATCAAACCTTTTTTTTAATAAATGAAATCCCAGAAGTGCGCGTGGCCAATTCCTAGTTATAAATCATTGAATTATATTTCAGGCAGTTGTCGAATAATCTTTCTCCAGAAATATTGATGTCGTACACGGAAAGCGACATTAAGCAACTTTCCGCCTTTAATTTGTCGAACGAAAAACTGTTACGAGGAAGAGTTTGATACAGCTGTAATACTTATTAAACGTAACAAAGATCAAAGTGATGTTTTTATTTATGTACTATGCCACGTAATATATTTAAAATGTTATTCAAATGTTAAGATTAGTGCCTATAAAATATGTAGTACCGACACTAAATGCTGCACAGTGCATGCACGTCGCATGTAATATGATTTTCAGTCTTTTTGTCAAGAAATCTAACCCCTGGACCTTTTAACGAACCATTCTCTTTAACTAAATAGATTCTTGAATGGCGAAGAGGACATTTTAATTTCTGACTTTTCTGTCAAGGGTATATTGGATGTTCCTGAAGGGTGTTGTACTATCTGTTGCTGCTTTAACTGCCTCCATTATATGGCTTGTGTATAATATGAGTTAGGTGCATGGCGTCTGTCAATAAATTCTAACAACTTTCTGGAAACCTAGTCATCGATGTAAATTTAACTGCTCTTTAACACACTTTCAGGCATTCTCCTATTAGTACTGTGGCTATTTTTGTTATAGAGGACTGTGTAATAGAACGCTCGAAAACGAAGGAACTATATTTTTTGATCGGTCATAGCCATACATAAAAGTTGAAACCATAAATGCAATGACCGCTGTTTAAACACTCTCATATTTTATGAAATGTTAAGATCTGTTCAAGGATTCAGGAGTTAAAACGAGGAATTATGATAATTACAACACCTTAATTCAGACCCCCTTATCTTTAACGCCGCTGGGTATTTGAAACTGTCTTATCAGTTTACTTGAAATTGCGAATATTTTAAAACTAGAAAACGCCCGTTCTTAACTCGAATAGAAGAGTGAGTGGTTAATCTTGTTTTGTTGTGGATTCTAAGAAAATAGTTAGTACTTTTCATTTCGTGTCTGTGGTTTGAGTTACAGTGTTTTACTGAAATTTAAATAAGGAATCAATTTCTATATAAATCTAAAATCAAACTTAAGCAAAGGGTTTTTGCTTTTTTGATCCCCAACCCCTTCGTGTGAACAGCCGAAGATCTTTTCGAAACGGCGATCAAGTTATACAACTCTTAAACACGAGCAAAATCTCTTTAATAAATACTCTGTCCAAGAATAAATATCAATATATTTTAAGATTAAAGTTGTGCCACAAAATTTTTTGGATTCAGATCGTTGTCGATGTGAGTATTTTTTTTCCTTCTAGTTGTCAGTAAAACTGCAAGTATGCATATGTGCAGTATTCAAAGAAAAGCCGAGCATTTATTTGATTTGAAAATTTTGTCAAATATAGATATTGATCTTGTTTTGTGATCCGGCTGGCAGCAGATACGGTTCGAAAATTTGTTTGTTTCCTTGCTCAAGGGCAATGTTACTTGACAACTTGCAAAATACAGTTTTTACGTTCCGATCAGTTCTTAATCGAAATAATCTGCTTTCTGTCGATTTGGGGAATATTGAATAGTTCGTTTTATTTAATTGCATGTAAGGAATCTTTTCTTTGCATATGTAGCTGGTGGACGAATTTGTGATCAAAATTGATGAGTTTACGAGAGGAAACTGGTCGCTCACTTTAACAACGCTTTCTTTTAGTTGTCTATCATTTCTCTTGCATGTGACATAAAGTTATCGACACGTGAGAGTTGTTGTTTAATTGTGAAAGTTAGGAGGATTCCCAGTTACATCAGTTCCTATTAGAATTCTGTAATGCAGACATATGAATAAAAATAAAACTACAAGAACTAAAAAGGCTCCATAACACGTTGCAATTCCTAATTCACAATGTGTCGTTTGGTGTGTATAGTAACTGTCAGGTTGAGCTAAAGGGAACCCTTAAGAATTATATAGTGTCTTATATTGTTTAAATCTTCGGTTCCTTTCAGTTTTGGTTCAGAGTTAGCTAATTTTGTCTTTCTTACTTTGTAACTTCCATGTGCTGGTAATGATTGGCTTATTAGTAGCTTCGCAAAATGAAATGTTCGTGTTGCATTGCTAGTTCAGGATTCACACATTTACCTCAGTCTAAAATTGCACGTGGGAACACTTTATGTAAATGAAAATTAGCCTTTGAAATTAAACAATGACAGTGATATAAGACTCTTTAAAATTAATACCTTTGAACGTGTGAAAGTGCTGAATAAAGTATTATAGAATAGTGTCTAGATGCAAACAACTTATGTCGTTATTACACTGCTCAATGTGGTTCTTGAATACACGTTGTTGGCCCGCCAAATTTCTTCAGGTTTTACATTATTAGAGAATTCATCTAAGTAAAACTCAGTAAGATAAGAAACAATTGCTTTAAATAGCTAGCCACATGCCGGATATTTCTGTGCTTATTTTAGAAACAATGAAATTGGAATTCCTCAAAACCGCAGTTATGTTGAAGGCAATTTTTGTAACTTGTCGTAAAATAACAAAAGCTGTCCAATTGCTCTTTTCAAGAAAGTATTTCAAGTTTTGAAAATACAAGGTTCATTTTCGTATTTCAAATGCCAACATGAGTAAACATGTACTCGAAGAGAATGCAAACAGTTCGTATGACGACTTTGTCATACAGTCTTACCCATCTTAACTGAAATAGGAGAATAGCCGAGTGACATCCATGCCCTAAAGTGGATCTCAGATCATTGCTTCTTCTGCCAGTCTGGCTGTGATGGTCGGGTTACCAGAGTAACAAAAATTTACCCCCGTAATAGGCAGGAATCGTATTTAGAAACGATATGGATCTTAACAGGTATTCAAACCTTGTTCATTATTATATTTTGGGACTAACACCATATCTTTTTCCACTAAAAAAAGTTTTAATGTTGATAGTTGTTTTTCAATGCTGTGCATTCGTAGATTTTAAAATGGCACATGTGAAATGGAACTACGGCTAACGAGTAACAACTAGTTTTTTGTTTATTTTAGACAACAGTATGGGGATAAATGACAACGCCCTTAAGCAAAATACTCCTTTTTACCCGACGTAGGGCATTATTGTTCAGTGCTTCAAATTTCCCTATAATCGTTGTGTGAACCTAACACAGAACACAAAAACAGCCGATAGATTTAGCGTTCACTCCAAAACCTTCAAATGAGTCATGTATGGTTATAATCTTCTCTAATCAGTATTCTCAATGCAGAAAACGTGCTTGGTTAGAATGGAACACGAATTAAAAGATCCGCTAGACGAATGTGTAGAAAACTCGTTCACAACGGAACTCCCGATACTCAAACGTGGTGTCTGAAATTTAAGATTGGAGAAAAGCACACTTTACTTAGTCAAAACATGACCTTAATTTAGTGACAAGCAATTCTTATGGTTGTCTTTACTTCACAAAGCGATTTTTAAAGGCTTGTCAGCGTAACCATATATCACCCGAAATATAATGAAGAATTTATTAACTGGTTGGTTCAATTAAAAGGAATTGAAAAACACGTGCTGATTATAAGTGAGTGCATTTAAACTCTATGAAGAAACATAGAACTTAGGAATGGCAGAAACGGTATACAGGTTCATTCTGATACAACTGAAAGAACTGCCATTTCTTAAGGGCGGAATTAAAAGGTTCAGCTAAGTTTAATTGATAATCACACTGGCCTTAAGAAGTCAAATAATCGTGACACACTGACAATATTACATACGTTACACGCACAACTATACAGGAATTAAATGGACTATTAGCACTTTGAAACACTGTTTTGAGTCTTAATCCCACCAAATGTCAAGAGGTATTGGTCTTGTAAGTTGTGGGCAAATTCAAGAAAGCCTAGAATATCACATGTTTCTATTCAATTGTCGAAATCCGTGTAACCACTGGCCTTTCGCTTGTCTTGAAGAGCGGAATTAGGAATGATTAGTCTATTCCTCCGAACTTTGGAGCCAGTTTCCGAAAACCCATATAATGATCATCTCGTTTTGCTTCTCTTGAAAAGTAGAAATGTTTGGTGTTAATTGTTTCTTAAAGTACAAACGGTCAGAGTTCCAAAAAGAAATTGAAAGTTCTGATGTTTCAAAAAAGTAGCAAGACACGAGTGAAAGTATAACATTCACGTTGTGCTGCCTTGGGTGTCTGTATTATTCTGAGGGTAAATCGGCGTATTTACGAGCATGATTTCTACCAGATTGATATGTCTGCGCATGAGTGTACCAGGACCGTACGTAGCATTGTATACATCTGGGGAAT
>JAOEHT020389866.1:0-17585 GCA_025448195.2 Parazoanthus atlanticus | reverse complement strand
TTAATTTGTTCTTATTTTTCAGGCGATTTGAGCCTCACTGTTCTTATTAAGTTTGTTCTTAATAAAAAAAAAGTGTAGTAAAGGTAAGGAAAATAGAATCAAGACCGTCATTTGACGCGTTCGGCTTTCGCTATTCGTGAATCGATTCAGTATGCATGACAACCTAATATTTCTTTATCGACTATTTTTTCGAAATAAGGAACCGATAAATCAACTAATTCTTTCTCAAACTGTTCTTTTTATTCTAGATACGTTCAGTTTCACATACGCGCTCCAAATTCAGGAGAAAAAGTCAGCAATGTCACGCTCAATTTTACTGCTCTTTAGGCAAGAGTTGAGCTGGTAATCCTGAGAAATATATTGCTCTAACTACCAGGTAAGTTGTCTGAATGCTAATTTTCACTTGATTATGATAAATTATAAGAAGCAAATTTCTTTTTTTACAAAGTAATTAAAATAAATAGAGCGCGTGGGAGGCCGAAAAAGACCGAGAACAAAGTCAGTTTAAAATTCTGATACACATATCTTGTTCAAACGTGCGTTGTTTCACAAATTTTGCGACTTATAAATATCTAAAGTGAACTCTTTACAACTAATATTAAATTCAAAAGTTAAAAGGAAAAGAAACAATAGCTGACAATGCCAAACCGATAATTGCTTTGTTCATATAACTTCAGGGACCCAGGAGACTTTTGGCGATACAAAAGCGCATTGTCGGGCCTTGATACGTGTGTGTACTGTGCTGGAGTAAAAACTGTGTCATTAACAGCTTGACGTAGTTCATGTGGAAATCTGTTTGGCTATAATCATGATTTAGTTGTTGTGTTTTTTAAATATTGTCGTTGAAAATATCTACCAGCTCGCTACAGGCTCCCACTGTGCGGTAAAAAAGTACCTTAATTTGGCAAACTAACAATACGGTTACCGGCTCAGTTCTTGGCAGGACGCGCAATATTTATTTCTCGGAGCTGAAGGTTGCTATGGTATAAGTTGGAGCCGTCAATTATGTGCCTTTGATGAAGAGTGAATACGAGGCAAATCTGGCAAACCAGACAGGAATTAAACATGTACTAGGCGTACAGTTTACAGCAACTGCTACTACTTAATGATTTGCTGTTCTTGAAGGTGATATTTACTGCCTCTGCCTCTGTGGAGTTACAAATGACCATCGCAGTTCTTTGAAACAAGGTTCCTGTTGAAGGAGCATTCAAAGCTGTGTCGTTCACCGCTGCATTTATTTGTGTGGAAATCTATCTACTTGGTTTGTTTTCGTTCTACTGCAAGTAGTTGTTTAAAAGGGCGGAGACTGTCAAACGATGAAAGAGGACAACGTGAGACTGTTCGTTCTATGGTTTATCTATTTTATCTACATGATTATTGGAGCGTTTCTATTCAGCAAGTTGGAATACGAAAATGAGAACGAGCAGAGACTCTATTTCACTGCTTTAATGGCTCGTATCGGCAAAGAACACAACCTGTCTGCTGAGGTGATGAACACACTCTCCCACGCGCATGACGACGCCTGTTCGAAAGGAATACGATTTCACGGACCTTCTCCCAACAAGTGGGACTTCGCCGGATCGTTCTACTTTGTAGGCACAGTGATAACAACAATTGGTAAGTAGTGTTTTAAAATTCAAAAGGATTGCAACTTTACCGTTTACGGTCCAAGAAATTCCTGGTGTGTGAAACCCACATGCCGACCATCAGCAGGTTGTCGTATTGTACGATATGTAGAGCATATAGAAAACCGTATATGTTTACTCTGCGTGTTTTATTGATATTGAGATCATTTTTGCTGTTTATTACGCCAAGGCGATACTTAAATTATATCTTCTGAATCAATACATAATAATAGGCAGCAGCTTTACTGGTGATTTAGGTGGTGTTTATGTGATACCGGAATGAATTTCATTCCTGTACGACACACATTTTTCATTCCGAGTTTACATAGACGTTCTCATTCTGGAATGAGAGTGCGGTAAAAACATCGGCGGATCGATGATCAGCCCAACCAATCTACTTGCCTAATTCCGTACCGGAATGAGCTCGTACCTCCTTTACACGATACTTGTGCAACGTGCGGCCAGATTTCATTCCGGAACGAACATTTTGATCCGGTGCGACCACCGGGATGAACTCATTCCGGAATGACTCGTACCGGAATGAAATTGTAGAAGGTATCATGTAAACGAATATAGAGAAATCGTAACAGAAAGAAACCACATCTGGTATCATGTAAACACCGCCTTAGTGTGCGTTGTCAGTCCTGAAGTTAGAGACACAGCTTTCTCAGTTATAACTGCTTTTCCTGTGTCTCTTAATGTCGTTTCTTTGATATTTATGTGGCCCCGACTGTTCAAAGACTGGATCAGTGGCGCTATCCAGCGGATAAATCCTTATCCAAAAAGTGTCAGAAGTTCAGGCTATTTTATGACTTTTCAATCAACTTTATTTACGGAGGGTAAAATCACACTACAGTCAAAGGCTGAAAAACTTGTGGCCCACTACACTTAAAAATTTACAGTTATATTAAAAGCGAAAACTAACTAAGATTACAATTAAGATTAATGGATGATAAGTAGGAAGTGGCTAAAGCCGAAAAAGATACCTCTGGATAGTGTATCCACCAAGCCCTTTGAACAACCGAGACCTCAAATATTAGCCATCGAAATAGACTGTCCAGGTAATAAACCTTTTCTAGGTTAACATACATAACATTTTACAGCAACAGAATCATGAAAACTACTCCGACAGTGAACTTCGTTTGGCAGACCTTAACGTAACTCGTAGAAAATGGGCCTGCTGGTTTGTCACCGTGGTATGGCTCCGGTAACTGCTCCTTTGCGTCATGCAGTTTCTAAATGGCAAAAAAATATTGGTTATATTTTTCTCCCCACTTAATTGATATTCAAACTGTACGTTGAGGCAATACTGATTACTCCTCTATTCAAATAATAATTTTACTTGCTCTAAAACTTAGACTGACTTCAGAATATAAACTTTATATCGTTAGACTCTAGCCAATATAGATCGAATAGTGTAAACGCTTTCTTATAAAAACAACTTGTAAATACGATGATACTCAAGTGATTGCCCAAAATTTGAGATCATCACTTATTTTAGTTGAGATATTAAATTTCGTTACTGTTAATCAGCATTAAAACACAAAAAGTTTCATAATTTTCGCAACTTTTGATATGAATATCATTGTCAGTATCCGGCTTTGTTTCATACTGATTCAGTGGCGTATCGCAAAACCGAGCAAAATTGATGACAAACTCGATAACAACAAGCATAATGACTGTCGTGATTTAGTAGGAAAATGGAAAACCCATGCAACAAAAAGCAATCTGTTTTCATAGCGTAAACTTCCGAAAACAATCCCGTCCAAAATAAATCCAAAGCCTTTGAACGCAAAAGCACTTCCCAAGGCAAGTCCTCCTCCGAAAATACGAGCACATGGGAAGACCTGGGCTTGAAATGTTTTACCGCTAGGACTACTATAGGGCAAGAACACGCCTCAACTATTCTCGTGTTCTGGCAAGATAAGGCGAGTTAAGGCAAGTGTGGAGTTAACTAAGGCCAGTTGTGGCGAAATTGGACAGGAGCCGGTTTGCCCTGCTACTTTGGGTAATATAAGATGAGTTAAGGTGAGCTAAGGCGAGATAACTCGATAAGGTGAGTTGAAAGAAATTGATGCATGTACCCTTGCGAGTAAAAGTGAGATAAGGCGAGGTAAGTTGAGTTAAGGGAAACTGATGCATGTACAGTGAGCTGAGGTAATTCGATAATTCGTTGAGGTAATTCGTTAAGGTAATTCGTTAAGGAAATTTGACGTCTATACCCTCGCGAATTAAAGCTATAGATAATGCGAGTTTTTTCAGCTGTTCTCCTCCAGTTTCGCTTGGCCTCCTAATTTCATCTTTCTTCCTTCTGGGTTCACATCAGTGGCAACGCAGCCATATTCATTTACTTGTTTTCGGAAGTTTATCGTTTCCTTAAAACAAATCAGTGATATTTTGGGACCGTCCAATTTAATGAAATATATTTTGTTTAATTAAAATTAATTTTAAAACTGTCGCGAATCGGCGCTGTTTCTGAACAAAAGTCGGTATAAAAATTGTCAGAATTGTGGATCCTTGCCTCAACTTTCGCTTTAAGTTCATCCTAAGCGGCTTTCTAGCGTTTTTCTTGCCTTAGGTATAGAGAGACTACTCACAAATAAACAGTGTAGTTCTTAGCTCGTTTATTGTAAGAGTTCTTCCGTTGTGTTAATCAGTTAAGCCTCGAACTTTGTTTCTCGTATTCAGTACCAAGGGGAAAGCATGACCGAATTTGTTCTCTCTGAAAGAGAATAGGTTTGCTTCGATTGAACTTGCGGTCGTGTGAAAACAACTTAAAAATCACTTCATGTTTGATACTTAATAATAGTTCTGAACTGTTACGAGTCTTGTAAGATGCAAATAAGAAGTATAATTTCTGTTCTTATACAAATTCATTTTCAAAGTAGGTGATAAAGAATAACTTTTAACTAAGGTTACGTAACCAAACCGATAATTTTCGATCAAATATGAATAATTAACCAGAAAAGCTGCTTCTTCGGTGGCGGCATTCAACACTTGTCATATATAGCCGGGTTTTTTGGCAACAAATTAAAGTAGCAAATATATTGATATGGCTATCGCTGATTTTGATAGGCAGTATTTAAGACGCCTTGCTACATACTCCGAAAGAGCAGCTCCCTACCCCAAAAATCGCTGATAGCCAATTTGAGAAACATTTTACCTTCAATCAAGTAAAAAGTGGTGATTTATCTCGTGTGCCAGAAACACTGCCAAACCATGTTCAGATGGTAGGGACGAATGAGGGGAAGGGCGGAGCTGGTCATTTTCGCCCAGTTTGGAGTCACGAAACTTATTTTTACCTTCTGGCTGAATCTTTAATTTTCTTTGTCATAAATATTCTAATGGAAAACAAAATGATTTTAGATGCTGTTCTCATACACCACTCGGCTATTGATCGAGTGTAATACTAGGCTCAAAATGCAAATATAAATGGTGATGATAGTATATAATAAAATTATGTTTTTTAAAATAGTTTTAGCAATTGTGCTAGTTAAAAAAATTGCTACAAAACGTGACACCCACCTGTAGTTCTGAAAAATGATATTCCCTCCTCGTAATAATCACAGTCATTATTATTATTATCACCATCATAATCATCATCATTATTATTGTCATTGTCAACATCGATATCATTATTTATAAACCGCATGACATAACTGCATGACAAAACAGTTTTTCGTTGTTAAATCCGGTCGGCATTTTGTAACAATGATCACCGATTTGAAGTCTGGTTCACCAGTTACTGTGACATTTTCTGAAGGAATGAGAATACGTAGTTAAGAAATGCAGGTGCATTAATAAATATCGATTACGTCTGCTCATTATCGATCCAGGCTGCGGCAGACTTTCAAATATAGTTGCTTTGGTCATTACTCTAAAAATAAAACTTAACGTAAAATAAAATTTAATACCGACCAACCGACCCTTACATTTCGGGGGGTGTGCCTGGAACCACGTATATTATTTTGTTTGGTCTTATATCTTCTATATTCAAACCTATTGATTTTATTTTCCTAGGTTTTGGTTTTATCTCTCCCGTAACAAGAGGAGGGCAGATTTGCTTCATTCCTTACGCTCTGCTGGGCATTCCTCTGAATATTTTGCTGTTCAACACATTACTGGAGCGAACTATACTGCTTATCACCAGCTTTCTGTGCTGGGGCAGAAAGCGCTTTGCCAAGAGAAACTGCAAACTAGATCACAAGAGTGACCCTGGGGACGAATCTTCCGTGAACATTGGCTGTGTGTCATTCGCCGCTCTTGCGGCCACAGTTTTGCTTGTCTCCATTCTATTCATGTACCTTGAGGATTGGAATTACTTTGAAGCCGTGTACTTTTGCGTGGTCGCTTTCACAACTGTTGGATTCGGAGATTTCGTTCCCAGTTCCTCTCATTCGGAACACGGTAAAAATCTCTCGTCTGAGTACAAGGTTGGCAACTGGATACTAATCATTGTAGGGTTGGTGTTCATGTACCCTGCTCTAGCAATCGCCGCCAGTTTGTACAAAGAGTTTATCACGTTTATGATTGACAGGTGCTACTTCCGGAACTGTAGCCCGCGGCAAGTAGCCCCAACCCCTTCAGTTGATCTAACCCGATCGAACAGTCTGACAGTGCACAGTCTGAACGATGGCATAGATGGCGACTTAGAACAATCCTTGAAAGGCTCGACCATCAGCCTGCGCTCACCTCGCTGCGAATCTCGCTGTTCTGTAATTCAGTTGGGAACAGTATCAACTGTGGAAGCGTCGATAATGAAAAGCAGGGTCTCCTTGAGAGAACCTTCCGCTCACATTGACGCAAAAAGTGAACTTGACAATCTGCTAGCAACAGAAGCACGGCTAACAAAAGAGTACGTGGAGGCTTTAGAAAGTCTCCAAAAGAGAAAACTCAATTTAATGCCTGACAAGGATAGACTAACGGGTTCGAGTCTGACACATACGGTTTCACCTGCTGAATCGGGGGTGTTTTTGAAAGTCAATTCTATTTACAGCAACTATTGTAACTCGCAGCTATCGTCTCTTTCATCTTACCAACCTCATTACACTTCCTAAAACGGAAAACCCTACGTACTATCAGCTGTCGCGGCGTTTATAATTACGGCACATTTTAAGATGTAAACCACAGGTTGTTAATCCGAAACGGTTCAGCATGCAAAACTTCCA
This sequence comes from Parazoanthus atlanticus, assembly GCA_025448195.2. NCBI lineage: Eukaryota > Metazoa > Cnidaria > Anthozoa > Zoantharia > Parazoanthidae > Parazoanthus > Parazoanthus atlanticus. The sequence goes on along the minus strand of JAOEHT020389866.1, from coordinate 10,792 downwards.
TTTACATTTTGCTTTGTGCATAGAAAGACCGTGATCAGACGGTGGGGACGTTTGGTGGGTCTGCCTGCACAACTTGCAGGGCTAACAACATCTACACCGCAACGCAAGTCTTTAAAATGAACAAATACGAGAAAGAAAACAGTTGTTTATAAAGGGAGTGTGCATGTCAAGGCGAAAATTCTGAAATTTCGAGTTATCTCATTTATTCAGTTAAAAGAAGACCTAATCTTGTCAAATAGAAAAATATAAATGGCTAAAATATTTTAACAAACAAAACAGAACCAAAGATTTTGAACTTGAATGCAGCACTGTACGGATGGAAGTGGATTACAATTCACCAAACTTGATTTCTCTTGGCGTTGTAGGAAAGTCAACTTTACCACTTAAATGAGTATTGGATGTTGTTGCTCGGACCGCTTGCTCTACACATTACTGTTATTTGTTCTGTTCTTTTGACATTTCTGGTGATCTATTTGAGTTATTTGCTCCGAACTGAAGGAGAATATCTTCTAATAATTCTAATAAATATAACATATTTCTCTCGTGTACGTTGTTTTACCATAGTTTATAGCTTTTTTACCGCAGTTGACCGTTTTCCATATTTCGAGTATATAGAGTATTATTGTAATAAAAATAATGGTTTAAAATCTTGTTTGACTTGTTTTTGAATAGATGCCGCAAATCAAACTTTGCTCCATTGTTAATTTTATATTCGGCAAATACAAAGGGCCGAGTTCGGCCTTTGTTTAGGTGTTAGTAACTGCCACATGCTTAATCGGTCGGCTCCGCTCGGTTTCTAGTCCGACTTCAACACGATCCACAGTCGGTAAACTTCGGAGAACTTCGTGAAGCGCAATTAACACTCTCCCCTCCCCGGTTTGTATCAATTCGCATCAATAGCGGCGCTATCAAAATGATTATCAGTTTAGGGGCAAGTCATTTGACATTTGAGAAGGGAGGCGGGGGGAAGGGGTGATATTCTCTTGGCATGTTATTTTTTTTCTTAACTCCCGCATTTGCAAGGAATTTTTTTCCTGGATCACTAATGTATATAATTTATTTCCATGTCACCTCCTGCAAGATATTCTTCTTTTTTGGGGAGGGGAGGGGGGAGGGAGGGGTTAGGGAGAGGAGAGGGCTGCTGTTACATAATATGGCATTTGCCTATCACATAAATATATCTACATGTATTTGAATTTAATGACTCTTCATATGTCTAAATAAAATTGAGTAGTTCTTAACAACACCAACACAAAAAGGACAAACAAATCTACTTTCTCTGTGAAAAAGGAAAATCAAAAGTGTAATTAGATCAAACATTTTCTGGCAACTTTGTGACTAACTTTTAAAAACACTTTGTGATTAGAGCGTCGATCTCACAAGTAGGAGGTCGTGGGTTCGAACGCGACCGTACCAGCACTCAGGGCTTTTTCTAAGAAAAGGAGCTGTCTTTGTTCCATCATCTGCAAACGGTTAGACCGTCTTGTCTTTTCGGACAAGGACGTTAAACTGTGGCCCTCAAAGACCTCTGTCAGTTTAGCTGAATGACCTCGCCTGTTGAGGCTGTGTGCATTCAGACTAGTCCCTGGGCTATTCATTTGCCAATGTCAAAGTCTTGAAGTTTTGTGTGATGGATTTAACATGGGGGAACATCTTGTACAGGTTGTAGGATAATTTTCCTGCCGGCAGTGCATGTTTGATTGTTTTGACTTGTTATTTCAGTGTGTGATACCTTTTTGCATCCAAAACAGCTTGCAAGATATTTATTTCTTAAATCACCACCTTCCCCCAAAGTCAAATGTCTGGCCCCTAAGGTGGCTCGAAATAGTTTTCAAGCTCCTTTTAACACAATAAAACAGCTGCAAGGATGCAAGGATGTAGCTTCCTTAACATTTATTTTATGAATTTCGGTTGTTAGCTGTTACTACGGCAACATATACGGAGTTTTTAACAACCACCTTAACATGGAATATAATGTTCACCGATTGTTTTGAGCGTAGAAACTACAAAAAATAAAACCAATAAGAACCCGTGTCAACACAATTGGCGCCAGCTTAATTTCTTGAACATTTAAGGTGGTACCAAATTTTGTCGATATATATTGTTTTAAATTTCTGAAATAGTTCTTCATAAAATGCTAATGATTTTAAAACGACAAAAATGAAATTCACCGACGCGCTTTTGCGTAAATTGTGCTTGAATATCAAAAACAGAGAGCCATAATTGAAGCGGAACTACAATTGCTGATATGTTGAAGAGTTGTTCGACCATCGTTTTGAAGAACAGCTGCTAGTAAAGTTTGCCCCGCAGCGTCAAATGATGTCATACACAGTTTGTAGCCTGTGTGACAGACTCATTAAGGGTAGCGAATTATAGTTTCAAGTGTGTCAATAACTGTAGTTGGCGCGCGCGAAACCTGGGCATGAGATGACAAACGCGCGCGCCTGATCATTCTCGTACCCAGAGTCCACGCGGCCTACGGCCAAACGAAGGGCTCTGGCCGCATGGGTAGGAAGTCAGAAGTTCTCTGACTTTTGATCGAAACTAGAACTACTCATTTCGCGGCAGGGAGGATGAATGTTGACAATCCGTGGTTAATTTGAAAAGATTTGCCCGATCTGTGTCAGATCTGAGGTGTATGATGAAGAATGATGCCTAAAATTTCAGAATTACACGAGCCGAAAAGTAAGAGATTCTCTGACTTTCGTTGCCGATGCGGTCAGAGTTCTTCGTTTGGCCGTAGGCCGCGTTGGCTTTGGATATGAGAATGCGTCTAGGCTTTGACAGATTGTACTAGCATATTTTTTGGCATAATTCGTCATTACGAGCATAATTTTCATCGATTTTCCAAAAAAAGCACTGCTAGCCTAATTTGCACTTTTGGCTAGTTTTGCAGCACAAATTGTCATTTATTGGTCATGTAACCAATTGTTTTGGCCCGAAATAAGTGTTACAGGCAAATTTTAAGTAAAAACCCCCAAATTTTTCAGGTCTACATATTGTCACACTGCAATAACATGGCACCTAGGCCCCACAGGAAGTGACCCAGGACTCTTTCCACGGGTCTCAACGTATGCGCATAACTCGCTCCTCGGTCCCCCAGTGAGAACAAGTGGAGTCAAAAACAGTGTTGTACATTTGTGCTGGTTATTAATTGTTTGAGTTTTTTATAGTTGTCAGACACTTTTGTTGTTACAGCAGTTTCGCCTTCTACAATCTATTATCACTGCAAATATTTTGTAAGACAGTAATAGCCAAGGAATTTATAATAAATTATGCACTAGTAACGTTTTTAGGATAAATGTGTTTGCCATTTACCTTTTTGTTGCGTAGTTATTAAGGTATTTTTACAAAATTTAAATTAAATAGTAGAAGCATAATTTATGCATTTTTTGATAAAATGAGCATAATTTACAAAATCTAGCATAATTTTGGCATAATTTTAGAAATATACGAGCAGTGTTAGTAGCATAGTATGCTACTTTTACGAGCACAATCTGTCAAAGCCTAAATGCGTCTTTATCTGGTCTTGATCGACCAGTCCTGCCGCTCGCTTGTATTCTAACTCCCTAATCCCTGGGCGTTCAAATTTAAAATCCGATAAACAACCGGCGCGCACGCGCTGCCCGATTACTCATACAGAAAATCGAATTTAAACGCGAGAGATTGCCAGCAAACTTTTTTCCTTCTTTCTATTTAAAGCTGAATAAATTAATTTAGGAGGCTGGCCGGCTTTTGAGTGGGAACGAGGCTGACAAATGGCTGACACCTCCTTGGGTTCCCGGATGTGATTGCGGCGTCGCACACCTCGCTGTGCACACATCATATCGGCGGTAAGAGAAAGTCGCGATAAAAAGATGTCGGGTCTTGGTTCATACGGCTCTGGTTCATACTATTCAAGTTCCCTGATGGCACCATCAATGAATCAGAATCGTCGTAGCGACAGAGGCAATTACGATGACAGAAGATATCCCGAGAGAAGCGAACCTCGGTCAAGGTTCAGCGACAACTACAGAGAGCAGAGTGATCTTGGGCCTCCAAGACGTCAAAGTCGGTTTTCTCCCGTGAGTTTTTAATTTTATTGGTTAGAAAATCTGCCGTTAAGTATTACCAGTTATAAGACTATGATTTTGAGAATCTAATGTATTGCGATAGAATTTACGGAGCAGAGGTTTTGAAAAGGTTTTACTTCCCAGCTTGGTGGACGCTTAGAAAAAATGTTTCTCATTCTGCAACGTGCAGCTCTCGGCAAACCGCAACAGGAATAACAACGTTGTGCAAGTCTTTCGTGTTACAAAACATAAAACTATGGTTAATGGCTTAACTACTTGGAATTTATTTTGTACACAAGGATTGGGACGGGGGAATTGATTCATGTAGGTCGTAAAATATTTTTAAAGTATATTTGTCATGTTCGCCATAAATTTCCTCGTGGTTGGTTTCGATGCAGCTCCCTTCACCTGCGCGCGCAGGCCCTCATGTCTGTGGATATAAATTTTTGTCCTGATGCAAAAAATACAAGCTGTCGTCGTTATTTTGGTATATTAATAAAAAAAATTGGTAAAATACCAAAACATTGAACAACGAAAGATCATACTTTTATGTTCGAGTCAAATCCAAATGTGGTTTGATATGTCTTCAAGTCCCCATGCATGATGCACATTTGACTCTGGAAGTAAAACTTGCACACAGTATGTGGTCTTCAACAAAATATGCTTCTACTTAGATTTTGTTTATGGCATCTGTAAACATAAAATCCTTGTTTCCTTGTCAAGAAAACACATTTAATGGTACAAATTAGATATTATGAGAAGGGTTTTGGCAGGACTGGATTAGTAGACTTGAGCTAGCTGGAGGTCATTTTGAGGAGTGTGCATGTGACATACCTAGTAGCTTTTTGCATATAATTATGTTGATTGGAAGTTAATGAGAAAAACCAAACTCACTAAACTTGAGGTTATTTATTAGTTGAAAAAATCAATTTTAGCAGGTTTGATAGCAAATTAAATGAGTCTGCCCCTATTTAATACTCTTGTTCTTGGGAATGATGCCATTTTCTGCCATTGGGTTATTCCAGAAAAGAGATCTCCACCCCCACCACAGATGGCAAAAGGGAAATCCCTATGGGAGAGGGGTCAAGGGGCCTTAGAAATCCGGGGAGAGGGGGGTCGGACCTCAAAATATTTCTGCTGGGGTCAAAATTCAATCTCATAAAATATAAAAATTTTTAAACATTAAGACTTCCATATCAATAAAGTGTTTAATTAGCTGTGTCATTTTTCTATATCCACGCAAAATACTGACTTGTAAACAATTTAAGACATTTCATGATCATACATACATACATTGGCCAGAAGATTTATTTGCTACGGCCCTGTTTGATTTGTTCCCCAAAAGTGCTAACTTGAAACATTTTCATGGTTCCACTGAAGCGTATTTATTTCATTTTTTGCATAGTTTTTAACAAAGTGAGGGCAGTTTTGATAAAAGTGAAGATGGAGAAGCAACTCTTAACTTGTTTTTCTTCCAAAACAAACTCCACCATCTTGCGAAATATTTCAGATGCATGCACGTTCCATCTTTGATCACGAATTATGCTTTTCTTCTGCATAGTTCCCACTAATTCTTTTTAAGAAAGGACGCTACAAAAAACAAAAAAAGTTATTGTAAACTTGTTAGCCACTTCAGCAAGTGTTTTGCAATTGATTTTTCATCTGAAAGTGAGACTGCAGGTGCAAACCACTTGAAAGCCCAGTTGGTGAAGATCAGAATTGGGTTCAAAAGAAACATTAATTTCCTATGGAAATCAAGATCCAACCAGGATTTCAGCAATGAAGAAGCATGTTACAAATTGGATAAATTATGCTCTGTCAAAAACCTGTGAAAATCGTGGCAGGAGGGGGAGTTATTAAAACCATGCCATCTGCTGGGGGGAGGTGCATATATTTTCTGGAATAACCTATTTCACTACTGTGTTAACACCAACAAAAGGTATGCATTTTGACTCAAAGATTATTTGGATATACCAAAGAAAACGTCATCTCCCAAATTCAAATTTTCCACAGTGATGCTGTGGTGGAGTAAACTAAAAATTTTCATTGAGCCATTTATTTTTTATCTTCTTTTTATGAAATTTAGTGACTGGGCAGAGGTTGTTTGCATCCCCTCATTATTGACCCAAGGTCTGCGTAGTCAAGTTCTCTATGTGTATCTGTTTGTTGGTATGGTCTACTTTGCAGTATTTTCAAATATAACTTCAGAACAAATTTGTGATTCGTATCAGAATGAAACTCTTGGCACATGAAAACATCACCAATCATGTGGCAATTGACTGAACAACTGCAATTTAATCAATCTGTGATGACTGAAGAATATCTGTGCTGCTTCTATTGGTAATCTTCATCTGTTTTGGTTCATGTTGCCATCGTTCTTAAAATTTTATGGGATCAATCCTTATCCCTAACTTAATCCCTTTCCTAGCGGCTCATAAGGCTGGTGCTTAATACTGCATGTGTATAGTACAAAGCAGATGAAAGTATGTTAATCCCCCCCCCCCCCCGGAGGGAACACTAATCTTTAACAGCTTAGCCCCTAGCAGTAGCTTGTTCTCGTGTATACAACTGAGTTGACTGGAGCAAGGTGAGTAAAATGTCTTGCTCAAAGACTCGACAACATTGGTTTGACTTTGAGGTTAAGAGTTGAGACATGCTTTAACTTCTTCATCACTATGCTATTGACTAATATTTTGGCATTTAGTGATTATAATGCAATGTCTTGTATGGATTACTCTTCCTTTTTCCTACTTTCCACAGCTATCTTATTTTTCTCAGTAACCCTTCTTGTTCTTTTTGAACCAGCTGCATTGTGTGGTATAGATTGTCATCATACGGTTGAGTTATGTTTGATGTTAATAGTTCAATTATCTTATTTTTTCTTTATCTTTTGTCTTTGAGCATTACACTAACTTACTTGTCACTGTTTTGCAGGATTTTTAGCAACAATTGAAATAAAGGCTTCTGGAAACCCACCGATTTTAAGCGTGCTCCAGAAGCTAGATGTTCCTATATCACAAAATATTTCTCATTGGGACACAAGACAACCAGTGTTTTTGTTCCTTTGTGTTGCTGCACATTTCAACATTTCTTCAATGCACTATCATTGTTCTTGAGCAAAATTCTAAATATGAATTACATTTAATGTGGCTACTGATCTTGCATGCCCATCACATTAGATTGTTTTGGTTTGGGAATTTTCTTCTTTGTTAATATCCGAAGTCCTGACTTAAACTTTGGTTTAAAAGAAATTGGTCAATTTCTTGGGATCTTTTCTGTGAGAGAAGATAATTTCCAAAGTTGTTGTGAGAAACTGCTGAGTGACATCCTTTTTCAAGAATTTGAAATTGGCCAGGTTTTTATACTACTAGTGTATTCAAAGTTGTTACCACATGCCATTGATTTTCCAGCCTTATAAGTAACAGGGCTAACGGTTTAAAGGATTGACATACAAATCATAACTTCGTAGAATTACTGGGCCACAACAAACTAGTTGTTTCTCAGCTGGTTTTACTCTAGGATCTATCTAGAAGGTTCATTTGCAATCTTCTTTCTCGCAAACATATTATCTTGAATGGTGACAGACAAGAAGCAAGAGAAAGCAAAATATAGCATTGAATTACCAAGTAACTGAATGAATCAATCTCACTGTCAAGAAATATTTTAGCTGTCATTACCTAAGGGAGGCCTTATGTGCCACGCGGCACACAGAAGATAGGTAACAAGTTACCAAAGTATGAACAGTCTGGAGAAAATACAACACAGTACATGATCTAGGACAATGGAAAGTCAAGTGGAGTGTTAGTGTGACAACTGACTGAGCCCGCATTTGAAAAGTGTCTTGCGCTTGCCTTAGTGTTGAGAAAGCTTGTGCAAATACTCAAGCATATTGCTTGTGCATGTATTCTAATTATCTGAGCAGCTCATTAGTGTTGTGATTACCAGTATTGACTACATCATCTGTGGTACAATGCAGTCACACAGAAAATGTATTTGTGTTAAAAGTGTGAAGCCACTTCAGTAAATGGCTATTTGTGTATAACACACAATTTTATTTGTTTTTGAAAACTATGCCATGTGCTTCTGAGAAGCCAGTTGTCTTTGAGCCAGCCGGACCAAGGGTCTGATGCATGTTTTGAAGCTGTACCAGGGGCGTCATTGGAAGGCTGCCCTCGTACAAGAGGGCCAGTACCCACCCACTTTCAGATCAGACAAAAATAATTTCACTGGTCCAAGCATTCTATTTCGCCCTCCGTCTCTGGCATATTAACCTCCTACTTTAAGAGTTAATGAAACCTGTTCTGTGTATGCTTACTGACATTTGTGTACTTGTCAACTTGTGCAGCTAACTTGTGCTGTGGTACTGCATTGCTTTTGAAACTAGTGTTAATTAATAAGGAAATGTTTTCTTCACATTCAGGTGTAGTTGATTTTGTGAGTGAGATATGATGGATGGTTCACGAAATACTTGTTTTGTCACTTTACATACAGCCTCCATATTCTGGTGGCCAACGTGGAGACAGACGTCAGGATCAAAGAAGCAAAGCTGTCAGCTATCCACTAGGTCACTTAGGGCACCAGGGTTCTTCACGGTCAGACTATGATCGTGATGACCAAGACCTTGGGTACAGCCGTGACCGTAACAGAAGTGCAAACCGCAATCGCAATGGTGGAATGAGAGGAGCAATGAGTTTGAATGAAGGACCAGGCATTCTAGGTGCTAAACCAGGGGCGCAGCCACCCCAAATGCCACCAGACTTATCTTCACCTTTGCAAGGTCTGCTAATGCACCGACTGTTGTTGACTTCAGTAGCTCTTAATCTGTTTTAACAACTCTAGCCTTTTGTGAACATCAAATAAAGTTCACATATATTTCAACAACTACAACAGGCCATTTGAAATGATGGGCAGAGCTGGTGGTTAAAATGTGAACTTCGCAATCATACAAACATCCAATTCTACAAATTTGTACCACTGTTGCCCATTCAAAAATGATTGCCCTTTCTGCTGTTAACCTGATCACCTGTTGTCGCTAAAGCAAAGCACTTGGCTGCTATTCATTCTTCTTAGAGAATCAAACAATAACCTTGTGATGTCTTCTTTGATGTATCCAGAACAACATCTTGTATGTTCTCGTTATCTCTTGTCTTTCTTGGTTTCTTTAAAACCTTTCAAGCAAATTGTGCTGCTTGTATGTTGTGGAATTTAATCCTGAGGGCAACTGCTAAATCAATCAGCCCAAGCTAATTATCAATTGCCAGCTTTCTGGTTACCATATCAATACTATTCAATTAAGGAGCTGATCACTCGCAGCGAACTCTCAAAGATGAATTACAAAATTCCCCCAACTTGTTTGAAATGAAAGCATGGAAACATGTTAAGAGAATTTATCAACATGTCATGCTGAAAGGTTAAATCATTCAGGAACACAGGAGTGTGGAAATACAAAATTCCAACATCAGCATAGCATGTTTACAAGTTATGTTAAATTGTATTTGGAGGACATCTTCATCTCACATTTCTTAACTTGTACTTGATCAAGTCTTCCTATGCTTACTTAAATTGTTGTTACTAGTATGTCTGATTGTCATACGGTACTTGTATCTTGTCCCCCCTGTCCAATGTCTCTGTTTCTTCTCTATGGACAGCTATAGGAAATCAGTGTTTGATTGACTTGAAGTGTAGCTCTTGAGTCCGAGTGCTGCCTTAATATTAAAAGGCAAATTCCTTTCACAAAATCACATACAACAGTGTCTGTGTTTCTATTTGTGTATATAGTGCTGATTTTGCTTGACTGTCCAATGTTCATTTACATTTATTTTATCATTGCGTTGTCAAAGCTGCTTTTGGCTGTCCAATGGAATTTACAAAATGTTGTACTACCAATTTGTCACTTTACCATTGTCATTTGTATGTCACATGTCTTTTCTAGCTGTGATTGATATGATAGTTACATGCATGCCATTTTCGTGCTATTTGCATCTTCTTTTGCTAGTAAAGCAAAATTGACACTAAGAACATGTTCATTCCTGGACACCTCTTTAGCAAGAGAAAACCTATCAATTACAAATGTTGAACTCTGGTAAGCACTGTTCACTCCCGAAATTCCTGGAAATCTCCTGGATTTTTAAAATTTTCATTGGCAGTGCTGGAAAACTCTTGGGAAAAACTACCTTTTTCTCTATACATTCCTGGAAAACTTGTGTGTGGAATTAGGGACCTGTGAAGTAAACAGGACTTTTGCCGATTATGGATATAATCAAAGCCGATGTTTGGAATTGAAGAAGATTTGGAAGCATTTACTTTTAGCTCGACTTTCTGTCTAAATCCCCCAACTGGACCCGAAGAGGACAGGGTCCTGAAAAAATTTATTTTGCCCCTTGGACAATTCCCAAAGACTCCTGGGATTTAAGTATTTACTGTGGATACAATCTTCATTTGCAAGCTTGTTCAGTATCTTTCTAATTTAAATATTATTTGCCAAAAACCTCACAAACATTGATATATGAAAATGTAATAACAGTGAATGAAAATTTCACTCTTTAGTATTTAAGTGGTTCCGGAAAATGTCAATACCCTTTCCAACCTCGACTTCCCCCATCCCCTCCTCTTTCCCAGAAGGATTTTTGGTCAGAATTCCGCCTCCAAAAATTCCAGTTCAGTCCTATAGTTTCCTTCAAAATTTTGACTTCTGAGCTGAGGCGTGGGGGGGGGGGGGGGGGGGGGGGGGGGGGGGGGGG
>JAOEHT020389865.1:0-26792 GCA_025448195.2 Parazoanthus atlanticus | reverse complement strand
ACACAGTGGTCAGGCCGGGGTTCGAACTCACGACCTTCAGGTTACGAGTCAGACACGCTAACCACTCGACCACTGCGTATTATACCACTATTAAAATGTACTCACCAAGAGCTTTCGCTGGAATAGTCACATTTGGGATTTTCGTACACTGGATCATATTTACAAACCTAATACCACCTTTAGATTGTACTCATCAAGGGTTTTCGTTAATTGGAATGATTACAATTTAGGTTTTTATCCACTGGTTCATATTTACAATTTAATTTTACCTTTAGATTGCATTCCTCAAGGGCTTTCGCTAATTGAAATGGTTACGATTTAGATTTTTAGCCACTGGTTCATATTTACAAACCAACACCACCATTAAAATGTAGTTATCAAGATCTTTCGTAGGAATGGTCACATTTGGGTTCTTGTCCACTGGTTCATATTTACAAACCAATACCACAATTAAAATGTAGTTATCAAGAAGTTACACTTTGGGTTTCGTGTTGAATTGTTATATTTCACTCTCATTTGCAGGTGCTCTCAGGAATCCAAGAACTTCGAGTCGTTTTTTATCAGGAGCTTCCCTCTGATGAACACTCGCACCTTGCCACTATTAGGTTTCAACACTAAAAAACGCCTAAAGAAATTACGTAAACTCTGGTGGTAGAAGCCATCGCGAGTTGCTTGCGTTTGGTTCCGCAACCTTTGTTGGGTTAGCACCCGAGGTAGAAGTGTTCACCTTGGGAAGAGAAAGATCCATTGGAGAAGGTCGCGTATCTTTCTCTCGGTGGAATAATCTGGAGGCTTTAAATGGTTCGACGACTTGTTGTGGGGCGAGCTTGTGTGGGTCTCTTGGAACAAAGATTGGAGGTAACTTCAGATTTGTTGTGTTTTGTGATTCCATGTACATTGCGGCTGGTTCAGAGGGAGAAATGGTAATTGATGGAACGACAGGTCGAGGAAACTCCTGGGTTTTTGATGAATTCATGTTGCCCTTGTTTCGTGTTTCAAATTTTGGTAAAGAGCTCTCATATCGGTGGATGACTGCCTTTTGCAATGTCGCCGTTGGCTCACGAAGTAAACTTTCCTGTTCAGTGCCAGGTTTGGATTCGCTAGAAATTTCGGAATTGTCGGAAGCCAACTTCATTTTAACACTCTTTGCCTTTTTCTTCTTTTTGAACTTAGATGTGCCATGTTCTTGGGATCCTTGAAAACATGGTTTCCCGACTTTCTTTACAGGTCTTACGGCGGTTCTCTCATTTGATTGGGAAGCAGTTAGCGAGGCAGCATCGTGTGAAGTGCCTTCACCTCCGCTACCACCACGTCTTTTGATAGTCTTTGGAATGCTTGGCTTACCTCCATTCTCAAGTTTTTCATGTTGAACAGCATTGCACGCAGAGATCTCGCGTGAAGCAGAAGGCAGTTCCATTAATCGCGCAGCTTTATTCTTCGTCTTGTCATAATTTACTTGTTTTCGAGATGACGCTTTCTTTTTAGCTTTTCTCGAAATGTTTCGTTTACCTTCATGCCCGTTCTGGTGAGTGCCAGTCTCCATCGAATGTCTGTAGCTCTGGAGCTACAGGTTAGCAGAATGGGGTAACCGAAAGTTAATAAAAAGGGATTACAGCGTACTTCAGATTCTAGGTACAGCATCTAAATATACTCACTGACGCGGTGTTGCAAAAGTATTAGGAATGTAGTTGAATATTGAGAATAAGCAATTATATCTAAGATGATAAGATAATGAAAACTTCGTAGAATAAAATATTTATAAAAAGGTAAATTAAAAACGACAAATGTTACGGTCCAGCAATCATCGTCGGGTTACTCTTAAGAAAATTGTTATTGTTTTTTGCTAAATAGTAATTGAACAAGGTTTGTATTTTCTTTTTCACTTAAGGGATACTTAACTATGAACATTATTGTAACTTCATCCTGTGGAATCCTGCTGTAGACAATAATACAATTGAACCGGCTCATCGTAGCCTGTCCACCTGTGTTGAGACTGCGGGGGCTAACCGCACTCACTGGAGTACGTGATGAGAAATGATAAGTAGCAACTATTTTAAGCTCGGGAACAATATTGGTTTGTCTATATTTCAAAATATTGACTAAAGTTATTATATTTTTGAACCCAGAAGATCTATCTTTAAACGCAAAGTTCTCAAAATCTATTCAGATGTCAAGATTAAATATTTGAAACCTATACCATCGATTCAGAGCGCAGTGTTGTGGTAATGACGTTAATAGTAGTGTCAGTAGTTGATTAGTGATGTTAGCCCGCTGGTGTACATATTACCTAACACAGTACAATGCTATCAGATGTAAGAGAAAGAGAAGGAGAGAGAGAGAGAGAGAGAGAGAGAGAGAGAGAGAGAGAGAGAGAGAGAGAGAGAGAGAGAGAGAGAGAGAGAGAGCGGTTGCATTATTACTAACCCTAAAGGATAATAGAACAAAAACTTAAATACGGAAGTTTTAATGTAAACACAACAGTTCTATTGTGTAGAACACAGGATTTTTTTTATAACACAGGCGCCATAGATTTTACTCTGTATGAACGAGAGTCATAATGACACAGTAAATGCCAAAATATCGAGCTTTACATAAGCTTGCTGATCAGAAGGAGAAACGTTTACACAGGTTTCTCACTTGGCAAAACCCCCAAATCTAAGTGCATAATCTATTACCGGAGATGGGCGGGCGCAGGCGTTAAAATGTGTTGTGAGCTATAAAAAGTAGAACTGCAAAAATTAAAATAATCTATAAAATGGTTAATGTTCAGGATCCATGTGCTCGAGATGGAGTGTGACTGCACTTTTACTGTACATTGTTGTTCGATTATTGTGGGCGGTAATAAGTTCCAGTAAACAAACCGGCAACAAGTGACCCGGACAATATTTTAATGTTGCACAAGGAAACACACAGTTACAGCTATAGGCACGCTACCTAATGTACTACTTACTAGCGATTTGAACTTACCCCATATCATTGACATGTGAAAGAGAAACTTACTAACTATATGTTACCTTAGGTAAGGGAAATGCCGTCGAGCAAGGGTTTGGTATAATTCGGATCGTGTGATCCATCATGGAATTGTTTTCAATGGTTCTTACGATTTTTAAGAACTTCAGTCTTCCACAGTATAAATCAACTTCAAGAACACTCAATCACTTTTAAAATCTCGACACTGCAACACGCACGACGACCGCAGCCAAGAAAGAGAAATTTCTCCTCGATGCACGTGCTTCTAAAGACAAATGCGGGTTAGACCTCTGGGGCAGAAACAATCTGTTGACTATGGGAGGTACTCGCCGGCCGAGTTGACAGGGGAATTGGGGGTGCACTCGGCTAGACTGCAGGGGCAAGAGAGTGGAGGCCGGACGGAACGAACGAAAAGACTCCAAATTTGAACGTCAAAATTGTGATAATGGCTGATACATGTCGCCAATCTTTTGGTACTCGATTCATTCGGTTAAAATACATTCTCACCGATAAATATTTGCAGGAGGATAGTGGATGGACTCGACCATACTGCTGGCGAAGTAGAGTGTAAATCGGACGGAACGAACGAATCCACTCCAAAATCGTGATATTGAACGCCTAATACTTACCTGAATTCGGTAAAAATAGTGTGCTGTCTCGCTTCGCTCGACAGCAATTAAAACATTCGAGGCAATCGTTTTCAGATGATTTTTTTACCTCCAGCAGGTTGTTTTTTATCAAGTAAATGCCTCCGTCACCAAAGTAATCGCTGTCGTCAAAATGTATGCGTCCATCAGATGGATAATATGCGTGCGCTAGCACTCCCCTCCATCCATCGAAATCCGACCCACACGTTCTCCAATCTTTTGTCCCTCCGTGCTTGTATTCTCCAAAACTAAAAATGTTAAAATGTTCAAAACGTTTTAATTCTTAAATGCTAATAGAACAATATAAATAAATCCTATAATATATTTTACTGCTTACTCAGCTAGAATTTTCAAAGGTCCATATTATATTCTATGTAACATTAGATATGTATTTTTATCTCATGAATAGAGACATTATTATTATTATTATTATTAATTACTTCTAGTTAGGCGTGTGTTTGGTAATAAGGAAGGAGGCAACTGATAAATTCGAAGATGGTGAAAGAATTATGATGTATGATTTTTTATGATGCTAAAAAAACTGTGTCTAGAGGCATTCAAATCAATCTGTAGTAATGTTAACTCTAAACTCGCACACCCACGGAAAAGGCGGGAATCTCACGGTCGGTGTTTGAGAAACAGTGAAAATTTTAAGTACCGCACGGAACGTTTTAAGCGCAGTTTTCCCCCTTATTATACCAGTGTGTCTAATTCTTAGATTTTTAGGGTTTATTATTATTATTATTATTATTATTAGTATTCACGTATTTTCGCCATTTTACAGTTAAATATTGTAAACCGGCCCAGCCCCCCGGTAGCATGGTATTATTGTAAAGTTTTATATTTTTTAATCATTATTTTGTTAATCGTTGTATTTCACGCTCGGTGCCAGAACGTTTTTAATAAAGCTATTATTACTATCTAGCATTATATTCTAGCCGCTGCTACTAATGACCAAACTCCCCCAAAATGGCGGTTTAAAGCCAGTCCAGTTTGTTGCTCACCTGATCTTAAAATCTGCTCTCGCTGCATTATCGGTTGGTGTGAAAGTCAAATCTGTGTATCGAGCCCACATATCAAAAGCTTCTTTAAATATCCTCCTCTGCGTAGCTTCGTCCAAATCTTCCCCTGCTTCAATATAATAACTTAGTTTTTCTTTGCGCCATCCTCTATAATATGTTTTGTGTCTTTTGAACCGACGGCTCAAGTTGCCAAAATCCGGGTTACCACACCGGGGTTTCTTCATAACGGTGATTGTTTCGTTGTTCAGCTCGCCGGTCACTTTTAGTTTGAAAAAGCGTTGGAAAGTCTTAATGGCATCCTTTAAGTCGTCAGTAGTCCCAGAAGGAGATCGGGTTTGAGAAAAGTAGTTGTACTTGGTAAGATAAGCCTGAAATAGAGATTTGCAGAAACCGTCTTTATTTTCGAAAAGAAAGAAAAGTGCGTTGTACCTTATGTCTATGCGCTTATAAATATGTCAGTGAGTAATTCCCCCCTTGTTGGAAATGATCTTATGTAGGAGCTAAATTTAAAAGGGAATACTAAAAATAATAAATATATAATAAATACTATTTTAGACCTTAAGATATAACCATTACACAACAAATATATAGAAGGACTGCGTGAAAGATAAATGCGTTGAATTTGAATTTTACAGCCATAAAAGATATATGTTTTGTTAAAGGCTTTGGAAGCTTCTACGACAAAACTATTACATCGCCCAGTTCTTCGCCAAGCAATAGTAGAGAGCTTGTTTGTTTCCAATGTGCACTTGGGGGATTGGGGATGAGAGGGAAGTAATGAAAAATGCAACTAAATGACACTCCTTTTAGTCTTTGAGCTATAAACTATTTTTGGATTCATATGTCTTTAAATCAAACTTAATATTCAATGTAGAAGTGTCAGAATTGAAGCCAGATATAGTAAAATGTACTTAAAACTGTTTTTTGAAGTCCTTAAGTAAAATACCAAACGTTTGGAGAGTAAATTCTATTCTCTTTAGGGAGAAAATGAATTAAATAATAAAGGATATTTAACGCGCGCTCTGATTGGCTCATGGATGGTAATAGTAGTGCTTATATCACAAGCTAAAGACACTCAATTCAGTTCATATTTTATAGAAGCCTTACACAACGAATCTATAGATTCTGATATAAACACTTCACAAAAACGCTTCACACGAATGCTACGACTCGTGTTCTACAACTTCTGAACTGTATTAAAAACTAGTAAACGTTATGTACCTAAAGTATATATAATAGAAAAAAAGATCATGATTGTGTAGTATTGTTGCAAAATACATTATTTGTAATAAAAGCAAATTTTCCAAGCAGCAAGCCATTTTTGAAACCATATAATTCGAATACTTATTCACATATTTGCTTGTATCGTTTATTGAACAGTTGCTTAACTTCATTATTTAGTTATTCAACCTAAAGAAAAACGGTGGCGAGTATTCAGTCCGTCTTGTGTGATACTGTTAATGGAACTAATTGTACAAGACTTACACGATTGATGTTCTTTTATGTGAACAGTCATTAGATTTCTTCTCCCCCCCTAGTGTTTAATTATTTGTCCTGGATTGTTTTATTAGCTTAAACACACAATTACAAACAAAGGAAAATGCATTTGAAATTTAATGCAGTAAACACATCAAAGTAATGGTAATGGTAATGATAATTTACTACGTCTGTCCGAAGGGCTTTTCAGATAACAATTACCTGTTTATTTAACCATTCACATCCTTATGAAATACTCGGTGGTGAAGGTGGTAGCCGAATGGTGCAAAACCCAAACGCCATTCATGTTTCATCAATAACAAGAAATGTATTTCACCTTCATAATGCAGCACGAGGCCAGCTTCACATTTTAGCAGTTTTAATTTACTCCGAAACTATTTCAGCAATTTTTGTAGAAAAATATGTAATGTAATTTTATTTGTTGTTTCCTTCATTGAACGAGTTAAGAGGTCAGAACCCATAAAACACTTTTCCTCGAAATTACCAAATTAGAACATTGAGGCCTCTTTTAAGTGAGATGACAAGAAAGCCGCGCATCAGATCGAGTTAAGAAGGTATTGCTTTTAATAAACTTTATGACTACATGGAAGGGGTACGTACCATAGCCTTCTGCTCCTCCTCGGGGCTGACTCCGTGTGAGATCGTTACGAAACTTGTCATCAGCAAGAAAACTAGGAGCAACATTTTTGATTTGGTACATCAACTGATAATACACAAACCCGTTCAATCGTTATTTCTTTTTAACGCTTGAGTTAAATCCTTTTTAACAACACAGCTTAGCAGCTAAACAATTTTTCATATTCTCGCACTAGTACAGGATGCTAGGACAAACAGGGTTTGTTTATTATTTATTTTTCGTTTTTGTACAGGTGGAAATCGCCACAGACGGTTTCTTTTAGGCAGGTTATAAATTGTATTAACTTATCAGTGAAGGGTAAAATAAAATGATCAACAAGCTTTTTCAGCTATGAAGCATCACCTATAGGCGTAGTAAATGTTCCTTACAAATTAAAAAAATGCACCTCCACTTAAGAAAATGAGAAAACAAACAATATCTGATATTAGCTAATTTTCAGATCTTAAGATAAAAATAATTTATAATCGAGTTCTGCTCGCACATCTAGGCGTCGCCCAGCTGAACAGATTCACAAATGTATCTACAAATCATAGTGTCTGTAAAGCTTGAGGCTGCTGTTTCCATGAATATTATGAATCATGCCGAGCCAGCTACAGTAATGAATAAATGAGTCAAAGCAGTTCCAAAATGTATAATTTTTTGACTGATTCACATATGTGACCCGTGTACAAAACACGTTTATTGGATGGTAAAACCTTTAAAAACATGAGCAATATCCTACTCTTAATCCTAGATTCAATGAGTCAGACATTATATTGTAAATTATTGATATAAGCCCGACCCCAAACCTAAACCTAACCCTAAAACCATAAACATAACCCTAAACGTAACCTTAATCCCAACCCAACCCCTTTCTTTGTTAACTCATTTGACTTAGTAAGGCAATGGTCTTCGCAAAACAATTGCCAAGCTCATTTTGACTACTCCACCATTTCGATTTGTTTCACCTTCTCACAGATATTTTAATATCTCCCAAATGTCTTCTGGACTAGCTGTTACTTATTAGAGACACGTATTTTGACGTTTATTTTAATTTACCACCCTTCTTGGGTCATTTCAATTTATTTGATAGGTGGAATAAATTGTCTGATTTTGTCAAAAATAGCTCGTTTGTACTTTTTATTGTATAGAGATTCATAATCTCTGAACACACAAAACATTCAAGTTTTTTGTCGCTATATTTTTTGTTCATTTCTAAAGAATTACAAAAATAGAAAAATCCGTGATTTTCTGAAGTGACCTCAATGTTTTTTAGTTACCTGGTAATCATTTACTAAGCACGTGACTATATATAATTGACTGCTGAATGAATGAATGAATGAATAAACTTTATTTCGACACGATAATAATTAAAGCTGGTAGCTTGTGGGGTCGTGCATAAATAAATACAAAACTGAATAATAAAACTTATAACAATATATAACAAGTTATAAAAATATGAAAATATGAAATATGAATATTTGTATAGATAAAATATGTGTTTAAAATTACTTAATGATAGAATTTATAATAACTAATGATTCCAATTAAATTATTAATAATATAAAAATCACTCTGCTTATATCTGGCCAAAACGGCCTTAAAATTGAAATCTGCTATATTAAATATAAATATAAACTGCTATATTATGTTACTCTTGCGAAAGTCCAAATGTACCACTTTGAAAATACTGCTAAAACAAGCACTTGTGGAGTCTGTTCGCGTTAGTTTTCATATATATCTGTAAATTTATCCTGTTAAATGTCCACTGAACTATTTGTGGACGTGAAGGAATATATTATCAACAATAACTCCCATCGGCTGCGGTGTTTCACCAGCGAATTATCAAAATATGTGGGGATTTGTTGCAGATGCGCCCCAGACGTCTCTCTCTCTCGGTTTGCTTTGCCACAGAAATGTGGAAAGAGATGTGGGACAGGCTTACCTTCCAAGGTTGCCATGCATTACTAAAATGATTATGAGCGGCGGTGGTATCATTTTAATCATATCATCGCTTAGAACCAAGACTAAAAATGATATCAGTACTTACTATAGCTAGGAGACAACAAGATAGAATATTCATTTTTAGTTGAACAAGTCATTGCAATAAATGTAATAGTAGGGTGAAGGCAAACAATGGTATTATGACAAATAAGTAAAATGCATAACAACGTGCTATGGAAACATTTCAAAGACATTTCTTCAAAATTAAAAAATATGATTTATTCCTGGCAACTTCCTTCAATTGGAACTATGGACGTCCTTCCAACTTCATATTTTCTTTTAAGAACTTGCCAGTTTGCTGATTAACGCTTGCTTAGAAACTAAGTTATTGTGTGTCCAACGCAGTACATGGAAAGGAGCGATGGAGGAGCGATAGAAGAGTGATACTCGTGAGGGTCGGTGTTTTTCTATAAGACCTGATAGTTAGATTGGAGACATAGCATGCAGTATTTTGTGGACATAAAGCAGAACTTTTTAAGAAATGAATGCGGGGATCTCCTGGCAACCAATTGAGATTTTTCACTGCAGGTGTATCATACTTAGACCTAGCTACTTATTCCCATAACTGACAAGCTTCAATATTTTGGACCTGTTGTAGCAATGCGTTTAACAAGGTCTATTAAGAAATGTCATTGTGAGAAAGATCTTATATCCAAGCAGAGTTCGTTTAGTGTCGTTTTAAAAGTTGACATTTTGAACCTACTTTTGACAAATTATTGAGGCCCTTTCTAGCGGATCCAACATCGTCCAACATTATTGGTTCTACAATGTTAGACGATGTTGGAAGAGAAGATGGACCAATAGAACTTGTCCAAAATTGTCCAAATTCATCCAGCAAAGTGTCCAAACAGATCCAACAAGTTACTTCCAAAAATTATGGATGTTGTTTGACCAAGATGTTGGATCCGTTTAATCGGACCTTTGCAAAGAAATGTAACTTGAACTAAGTACAATTTAAGACTTAAACAACGTTATGCATGTCAAGAATAGCTCGGTGTTTTATTGCAGAAATACCAAGTTCATTCATCACTATTTGCACGGACAAAGTCTCTGAAAGTCAGGATTGCCTCCCGCTTCACAATTGATGACGTCAGGAATGTTAAGGTAACCGATACACTGTCCGCCCCAGCCACCGCTGGTCATATATCCGGGATTGTCTGCATAATCGTATTCTTCATTACCGTCGGAGGTGCAAGAGATTCCATTTGATTTTAGAATTTCAAAGGCGCCTGAAAGTTATATAACAAAGCTGGTAATTATATACTCTGACTAAAAAAGTTGGCTTTTCGACTAAAAGAAAGTAAATAACAAAATAACTTTGTTGATATCTAATAACAAGTTTTACAAAAAGTTATCGACGAAGAAGAAGAAGAACAATAATACAATTAATATAAGCATCAGTAACATATTTTAAGGTATCTTTAGTTATAGAGCCACCATATATTTTCTATACTTTAGGGCCGGTTTACATGAAAGCTATAAGGGTCCCCCACTTCCATGTAAACAGGCCCTTAGGTAGTGGTTTACAGCGTTCGAAATTTCTGTTACCAATTAAAGCCATGTCTAAAAGTTTCCGTTCGAGAACGGAACTGTTTTATATTCCGTTCAAGCACTCTGTCTACACATAGTCGACAAAAAACGATAAAACTAAAATGCTAACCTAAAACGGAATGTTTCGAAAACACTTTTCATAGTGTAGTTTTTGAAGAAATATTACTTCAATTTTTATTCGTTTGGATTTGTCAGCCAAGTTTGAGCCGGTTATTAAGTTTTAGCATAAATAACACCTGTTATATTTGAATAACCAATCAGAGCCCAATATCTAAACACAAATTGGCCATTCTCGCAAAACTCTGTTGCAATGCAGCAGATTTCTTGAAACAGGCGATATTCAGCCCGATTTCTTACATTTTCTTAACAAATATCTGGCCAAAAAAGTTTAGCGTGTAAATTTAGCCGTTGCCTGCCGTCCCAGGGAATCAGTAGTGACCTTAAGCAGTAGGACGCGAACATCAATGACTTCAAGTGGAAATGCAACCAGCTGGACACCTTTTCACTGTCGTCTTTAGAAAGCAGAACGTGGAAAGCTCAATTCTGGAGTTTTGTATAGAACGTGAACGTTACAGTATGAATCATTTCAATCTTCGTGTGGCTTCAGAAATGAAGCTTCTAATTTTTTATATGCACACACCTTCAGGTAAAACAAAAAAGAAACGAATGAGTTATACAAACAAGAAAAGGGAAAACGGAAAGTTATAAATTCAGCAACTGTCTTCGTTGACGTTCGCGTCCTAGCTGCTTAAGGTCCCTTGTACGTACGGCGACGGCAACGAGAATATCTGGAAACAATAGTTTTATACAATATTTGCACGTAGAAATGCAACAAGCAGCTGGTCACCTGGCCATCGTCGAGCTAAAACTACACAACGTGAAGAACACTGATTTGGGGTGTTGTAGAGAACGTGGACGGATGTCACTAAACAAATTACCCTACTGTCGCTTCAGATTTACATTTTGAGTTTGCTATTCGTTCCACTAACAATCTTTTACTCACAGAACAATAAAATCGAATGGATGATAGAAAAAAATAAAGGGAAAGCAAGAAAGCCGATTTTCAACAGTTGCCGTTGCCGTCCCAGATTCTAGGTCGCTAGTATCTTGAAAACAGGGGGGAAAACCGCAGAACGTTTATGTAAAAAAAGTTGACCATTCACCAGATACAATCTCACATACCTTCTGGGGGGAAGTTATGTCCAGTTGCTGCACACAGCCGGCGGCTTCTTGCACAGGCATCGTCACAGTTCTCTCCCTTTTCCCCAACAATGTATTTCACGTCTGCAAAGAAAATTACCTAATAAAATAATTTATGATACATTTCAAACTGTTTTGGATGCTAAAAGAGGTCGCATTAAAGAGGAAGCTTTGATATTTATATTTCTTGAGTTAGTCGTCCAAGTAACTTGGCTAATCACGGCGACGATCGAGTACATAGCAGCGGTACTATGAATAAAAACAAAAGGTGTGTAACTTTGGAAAAGAATACAAGACAATCATATTAAATAGTTATTATCAAAACCAATTCAAGTAATATGAAAAGTAAAGGGAAGAAGTGATGGGCTTGAGTGCAAAATACGTTTATGGCAGTATCGACAAGAGGGCAAAGAAGGCAAGTTTGGGAGCATTAACAGAAGAGTACAGATAGTTGAACTCGAAGCTATGGTTACATTATGTTTTGTTGTAAAATAATAAGTTTTGGAATAAACGGAAGGTTTGGGAGCTTGTTTTGTGATCTTAAAGAACATTGTGGCATCTGCAAGGTAGTGACGGGCTTGTACGGAGGGCCAATCTAGTGAGTTTTATATATAAGACACCACTGGTTTTCAGTATAACTGAGTAAGCAATGTGGCAATATCTTGGCTTAAAAGGTACGGCCTTGGGTAAACGCATGCAGTACTAAAATTGAAGCAGCTACACTTGACCCGCCGATGTTCGTCTAAATGATATATAAAAGTCTTTACGGTCTCGCGCTATACTAATTATCCACACTTGTGAAATGTGTGGTATGCAGATGATCAGCAATTGTGGAATGTGTCAATCAGGTCGATGTGACCTTCCAACTGGAATTATTAACGGTGTTATTTGAGAAATAACGGACATTGACAAGAATGAGCATGATTTGTGATCAAATTAACTAAGAGTAATTGAAATGATTGTATATCATCAACATATCTGGCAAAAGTTTCGAAATACTATCAAGATTCTCAGTTTTTGAAACTGAAATTTATTCTAACAAAACAAATAATTCTAGTCAACTATTCTAATTAGTTTCATAATTTTCAATGTTTAGGCTTTGAAGAAAAATTTTCCAATGTTTAAGCTTTACGGAAATAGAAAGTTTGTCCAAGCATACGAGGGTTATGTATTTATACGAAGGCCACAAAATTAACAGTAAAAGGCCAATTTTTGAGCTGTCACATGACCGTTCCCATGAAATCAATAAAAACAATCGAATATACCGTGTTTGTAGTGAGAGAGAACAAATAACATTACAACAAAATATAAGGAATATTGTTGCTGTTTGTCAAGCTTGGCTCCGCCATATTGTTCTTCGCTATTGTTGTTGCTGTTGTTGTTATTATTATTATTATTTTTAATACCTTTCAGTTCTTGCATAAGATCCTTTCCTACAAGGGGGGAATTACTAACTGATATTAATAATGATAACTGCACTTTCTTGTTTTCAAGAATAACGACATGTTTCGGCAATTCTCTGTTTCAGGCTCACCTTACTGGGCTAGAGTATATTCGCTCAACGGAAGAAAATTTAAAGCAAGTATGATACTAACAAAACATGATACCTGGTGTGCCATAAAGTGACTGTATTCCATCGACGTCGTCTCGAAACAACTTTACCGAGCTGTGTCCGTAGTATGTTGGCCACATAATAGAAGGCCATTCTTTGGAGTGATGCAAACCCAAGATATGGCCAATTTCATGAACTGCAACCTGCCCAAACAGTAATAATAATGGTAGTAAAGATAATAATAATGGTAATAATGATGACAATGATGATGATAATAACGTTTTTTGTTATCTTCTCCAGGAAGGGGATATATTTACTGAAATAAGAATAAACCGAAATATAATCTTATCTTAGGTTTACATCAGAAAATTAAATATATTGGATCATTTTGGCTTAGTTTATTACCATCTTCCTTCAACACAAGTGATTTTTTGCTGCTAAAGGAATAGTCCTAAAATACCAACAGAAGTATGAACCAATATTTTGCAACGGCAACAGCAAGACCCTTTAGTGGTTTCTTCTTGTATTGGGCAAACAATATTTTATTTTAGAAATGATTGGTTCATTGTATCATACTACCTTAACCTTGAAGCCCAACAAAATTTATGTAATAAAATATCGAAAATAATTGCAAAAATCAACTACTGCTTTAAAACTGCACTACAACTGACACGATTTCAAACTTCAGCTATTAAATATAAATAACAATTGTACGGCCATATAACTTGTATGTCGGTTATTTAAAGTCTTCATTTTCTTTCAATAATCTAATTAAAAAAAAGTTGGCTCTTTAATTTGAAGTTTCCATGACAACTACTCGAATTCATTGCCTTCGAATGCACGTGAGCGTGTTCATCATCATCGTCAAAATTCATCATCATCAAAACTCGTCATCAATTTCTTCCTGCGAGCCACACGTGGCCTACTGATTGAAGACACTAGGGTTAGGGTTTGATTGATGGTAATCAAATTTAGTAGCGTTATCTTTGTCCAGTTGAGGGAAACATTATAATACCAAATAGGAGTCAAATCCCCCCTCCACGGCCTTGATAAGGTTAACTTTTGGATTTCAGAAAGGACCACTGGATTATTTATCTTTAACCCTAGAAAGTTTGGGGAGGGTCAATTTGACCCCCTCCCCCTCCGTTTTTTGGACCTCAAATTGGGGCCGTTTGACCAATTGCTAAAAGCTTTTGCGCAACTGTTCTTTGATTGTGAACACAACTTTTGATACTAATTAGATGACGTCATTACCGATGACATTATCATGGTAAGTCAAGAAAATTGTTAAGTTTTTGAAATTAGTCAATTTTATATTAAAAATTATCGTAAACTTGTGATTTGTTGTTTTCTTCTATTTCATAGTTTAAGCCTACAAAATGATGTTCTCTAAGTATTTCCAACAATATTTCTCAAAATTATTCAAAATCTCGAAACATTTGTTATAACGCCAACAGCAGCTAATTAACTGTCCATTGTTTGTATGAAAAATAATTATTGGATCATGTACTAATTGCGTGCCAAAGGACATCGCTAATTCCTAACCGTCTGGAAAGTCATGGGGGCGGGGATGGGGATCAAAATGACCCCCCTTAAGTATTCATGTTTGGCAAATGAGCTAAAGCTTTCTAAGGTAAATGAACATTACTGTCATCCAATTATCCTCATTAAATAAAGTAGTTACATAATTATAAACAAAGGAGTTCATTGTCAACTAAAGCATAGTGTCTTTGGATGGTATACTCATTACCTCAAGAAGGTTGGTTTTTAACAAAAAGACGTGTCCGTCACCCCAGGACTCGCTTTCATCAAAATGCAGGCGTCCATCTGGTGGTATAAACGCGTGTGCTATCGTCTCTGCCCAACCGTCGAAATCCCAGCCACACGAGTTCTCCACTGTCGTTCCCTTGTGCTTATAATTTCCAAAACTAAAAACAAAACGTGTTATCATTTCTTTCAACTTTTAGCAAAATAAAAATAAAAAGTAACATAATCTTGCATCATTTTTAGAATACTTATCTAAAATGTTTTGCATGGACTTCAGTAATCCGTTTAATATTGCTTGGTAATGTCTGTCATGGCTAAAGTGTGTGTTTGGAGAAGAGGAGAGGTTATTTTGGATATTATGTTAATATGCAGAAAGGAATGTAAAACCTATATATAGAATTTTACCCTGATCACTATTCCTAAAATATAGAGAATAATACATGGGTGCGTGGAGCATGGAATTTATCTTCTAGTGTTCAAATCAATATCTCATGAGTGAGCGCAGCGAACGAGTGAGATATCGAATTTGAACACAAGATAAAAAGTTCCATATTTTCAAGGGTCCAAGTAATTTTCTGCTTAATATAGAAACAACAAACAAACAAACAAACGAGCCGAGTGATCGATGCAAAGCGACTGCCGATAGCAAAAGCGGGTGTTGTTAAAGTAACACAAAAGAGATCACCGATTGGCTGACAGTAGCACACGTAAAATTATCATATTTTGTCTGCGTTTAGATATAGTTTTTCTCAGTGGCCTAAATCTCTGCAAAACACTGTAGTGTATATGATATAATAACGTATTAGTAGTTTTTATAGATTGCTGTTACTCACCTTATCTTAATATCTGCACCTTCTCCACGATTGGTCGGTGCGAAGGTAAGATCAGTGTGTCGAGCCCACGTGTTAAAAGCTTCTTTGATAATTCTCCTCTGTGTTGCTTCATCCAGATCCTCTCCTGTCTCGAAATAATAACTCAAATGTTTTTTGTACCACTTTTTAATTGTTTGGTATCTTTTCTTCCCACATTTCGGCCAGCGGCCTACATCCGGGTTACCACAGCGAGGTTTCTTCATGACGGCGATTGTTTCATTGTTTAGTTCACCAGTTTCTTCCAACTTAAAAAAACGTTGGAAACTCTTGATGGACTGCTTAACGTTATCGTTATCGGAAGCATTTCGATGTGGAGAAAAGTAGCGGTACTTAGTAAGGTAAGCCTGAAATTAAAATGACAGAATCGATTTTTATTGTGGTAAAACATCGAGGTGCGTTTCATCTATCATACCTATTTTGCGTACTTGTTTTAACAGTGTCCAATTCAACCACGCTGGTTTAAATTTATATTTTTGGTATCTTTTGTTCCTACATTTCCAGTGGTCTACACTTGGGTTATCACAGGGATGTTTCTTCATGGCGGCGATTGTTTCATTGTTTAGTTCACCAGTTTCTTCTAACTTAAAAAAATGTTGGAAACTCTTGATGGACTGCTTCACGTTATCATCATCGGAAGCAAATCGAGATGGAGAGAAGTAGCGGTACTTAGTAAGGTAAGCCTGAAATTAAGATGAACAGATTCGATTTTTGGTGTGGTAAAACATTGTGGTGCGTTTCATCTATCATTACACCTATTTGTTTACTTTTTCAACAGTGTCCAATTCAACTAAGTTGGTTCAAATGGGGCTCTGTGTAACCTAAGGAAATAGATAAATATAGTTTAAAACACAAAACCAATAGTAATGCAATATAAACAACGAAATAAACGAAATCGAGCATATCGAGAAAACTAAGAGATATATGTGCAGGGTATCCTCTAGATTAGTCACTACTATTAGGATATTTGAGATTCAAATATGTGGTTGTTATCGCAACATTTCACTAACTCTGTTACCATATTATAAACCAAATGATCGCCATAGAATTCTAAGAAAGTCAATACAATTTATGTATCTAAATTGATCTGCTGAGGAGACATTAAATACTGAAACCGAGTGGAAGGAACAAAAGGCCTACTCCCAGTCCAGGCAAATGTAGGGTTAAATACTGCAGCAACAAACATTTACATTTTTTTTATCTAGAGACATTAAAAAAAATATATATCAACAAGTTAACTGATATAATTATAATAAAAGTCAAACAAGCTTTTTTTTAAAAATATGTTACCAACTAATCTTTTGAATATTTGCTCGAATATTTTCCATAATAAAGATTGAGTGAGCTCAATTAGTTATCCTCCAAAAATGAAGGTGATGACTGGCTAATTCATGAAATGTACACGATAGAAATTGCTACAAAAGTAGTTTTCTTTTATGTTGTATAAACGTTGAACTTCATTTTGAATGTCATCATATTTTTGCTAATGTATTTAATATAGTTCTACATTATTTTATTAGCTTTAACAAATTAATATAGAGTTCACACCAAAGAAACAGAAAAAAGCACAGTGAACAGCAGTTGTCAGTACTTCAAGAAGATGATTTATGTAATAAAAGAGGCACGACGAAGACGAAAAACGTCGCGTATAATGAAAACAAAGACTGCTTGTCGTACGTTACGAGTCATTGTTCTTCTTTGCTAAATTAAGCATAACAACGACAACAAGATAAAATGTTGGAGACTTTTGGCCGGCTCCGGGAACCAGGCAATGCTGGCACATAGAGAGTAAACAAAGAACGTAAGCCGGTGAGCACAAACCCGAAGCAAACACTCAAACACTTTTGCGACACACCCTAAACGGTTAAAATATGCATATACTTAACTTATAGCACGGCCCAATTCGGCGGGAACTGGATTGGCCACGATCGCCGGCTTGGCGCCAGTCATGCAAGTACTGATTTCCACGAGGTGTAGCGGAAGACTGGCTGTCTCGGTTACGCAAACCCGAGAATACCGAATACCGGTAGTTGGATCTTCTGCTCAACCTCTTATTTCTGGATTCCTTCAGCTTTCTACCGGCTCTGTTCTCCGAGCGAACCATCCTTTTTTCATCGTCTGTGTCTGATGCTAACTCGTCGGAAAGGTACTCTTCCACGGTGGCCCAACTGTACCGACTCTTGTCTGCTATTTTAATCACTTTCATTCGTTTGTTAACCAAGGTAATACCTTATTCGATAGATCTTTTGGCCTTGTCCAACTGACTGGCTGCAACTGCATCTTTCGCGGATTCGAGCTTGTCAAGCACCGCTTCTTCGTGCTCGTACTGCTGTTTGTTTCCTTTACTCTTGAAAGTATATCTGTCGAGTTTAACACATTTCACTGCTGCTTCAACGGTCGCAGAGTTTTCTTGGTGAAACTGATGTTTGAATGATTCGAGGCGGCTATCGATAACAGAGGAAATTTGGGTTGTGACTTGCGACAAAGATCTTGATACGGCATCCGCGACAGCTTTGTCAAGTTCCGAAGGCATCAAAGAACTTTTGTCCGTTGACATAACGACTGTTGTAAAGTAAACTGCCTGGTCCGTACCAGTTTGGAGCTAGAGTGACTAACTGATTACATTAACCACCTTATACTAAAGCTAACATAACAGCGTGTGAATTTAATAGAATACTAAATAAGTACATGCCAATTGACATAACGCATAGAAAGCCATTATCTTCTAAACTTCGTAACGGAGATAATTTGCATGGTACTGAACTGAACTGAACTTTATTTATATACCCTCGGAGTTTTATCGATTTAGAAATTGCTTTTCATAAAAAGCCGAGCAATATCATCTAAAAATATTACAATCTCATAGAACTATTTAATTATGTATAAAAATATTACTGACATAGGTATAAGGTATAAGTATAGGTATAATATAATAATAATAGTAATGGTTTTTTGAAAATATTAAGAGCGTCTGTAAATTTCGAGAACTTGCGGCACGGCTTCAGATTTTCAAAACTCTGATATTTTGCCTCAAAGACACCTTTGGGGAACTATCTTCGAAAATATAATTGAAACTTTCCGAAAACCTATAGTTTTCGAGAAATTCGGAAAAAACGAAATTACGGGTTTTGCGTAATTAATTATGCAAAAATCACACTCAATTTTGACCAAGTTGAGAACGTTCATTTCAACGCATTTCGTAACGCCACGAAACCAAATAAATCATGTATAAATGCAAATTCATTGAACTTTTTAGTGATGTGAACATTTTGAAGATTTAGAAGGGTTTAAAATGTGTTTTGGCTATTTTGAAAAGCGGAGTAAAATGATTTTTTAAAAACCTCAAAAATAGGCTTTTTTCACATGCCGAAAACGTGTCTTGGTATGTGCGATATCACATTAAAACTAACACTCATCCAAAGTTTGGTTGTTCAACTCGGAATTTTTGAAATAAAAAATTTGGGCACTATCAATTTAGCGGCTTCATCGCCAATGTTGCCAGAGCGCTGTGAGCAAATTTGCATATTGAATGTACATTTCATTTGTGGCGGGTTTCTGACTCAACTCGACACTCACGCTACAATCCATAAACATTAAAATAGTTTGTTTTATATTCTTTATTTTGTTAATCAGTCTCTGTTTTGACGTTTTATTTATGTTTGTGCCTTACATTAAAGTAAGATAAAATAATTATAATTAGAGAAATTGTACTTACTAGTGCTTAATAACTTAGGCGAAATGTCTTTCACCGACGTTTTAACTGCATTAAAAATAATTATGTAATTATGCACTTCAGTTTTTATTAGTCGTGTTGAACAAACTTGTTCGGTATTGTCGGAATACAAAATATGATTTTCTAACTAAGTTCATTGAGTGAATTAATGTTTTATGTTTACTGGTCAATGAACGTGTGAGTTCAAAATCAATGTCACGCAACCGCAACTCAAGAATTAAAATCCAGCGACTTTTTGTTTATAGTATAAAACACAGTTGCTTTCGTGGATTTGTGAGTCGGTGTCGGAGCAAATTTGCATAGTGTTCATTTGCGGAAAAAATCACGCTTTCTAGTGAGCTTACGAACTGAAAAACACATTTTTAAACCTGCTAAGAGTTTTTCAATCCGTATTTTATCCTAATTTACAACACTTCTGCCATCTGAATGCTGTCTCTTCATCTGGAAAAGGAACTGTTTACTTCGCAAATTAAATGACAGTGTCTGCCTTGCCGTATTCCGAGACAACCACAACAAATCAATAAGTTTCTTTTTTTCTATAAACTTACATCTTTCCAGGTATCTACAGTTTTGATTAATATTTACCAATGATCAACTTTGCGGTCTTAAGAGAATTAGAAGGTAGTCAAACACGCCCTAGTACAATTAACACATTACTTCGCATTAGCAAGCACTGTGACTTACTTACTTTTGGAACACAAAATAGAAGCGCTTATTCAAGCTAAGCTGCTTTTGTTTTTCAGATTTTGATTATTAAGTGACTAATTTGTTTCATAAAATTTTGAACAGTGTTGTAAAAATCAATTGTTTTTCTTAGAAATCGCGACAATATTGCACAGGCAGTAGCTGAACTCAAGGGCGGGAAAAAGGGTTTCTAAGTAGATCATATTTTAATCTCTGTCATAAACGAAGGCCACTTCTATTAAATTCATAAGATCAGGTGACGCTTTTTTGTTTTTGCAGAGGGGCAGAAAGGGAAAGGAGGGGGTAGGGGTGAGTGGGTGGTGGAAAGGAGCGTATTTGATTATTTATTCGTGAACTGTCATTTCTTGCAGCAAGCATTGCGAAAAAAAACACTATTTATTACCCGTATGGTCACTTACGTGTATTGAGTATATAAACCGGGTGCCTTTCTCCTCCGATCAATGTTTTGTGGCAAGGTGATGCTGAACTTCTCACACAGAAGTTTAAGAAGATCAAGTTTCAATTTCTCTAGGGACTTGGCTTTGACCATAGCGCAAATGTCATAGTGATCCCATGTGATGGGGTGTTGCACATGCAATGCAACTAAGACTGTCTCCTTCGCATTGGAAATGTTAGTTTCTTCTGCCATTGCTAAAATATCTGACTCGCTGAGAGGTTCTCCTGGCGCAGTTTGCTGTTTCAGCTTGGCTGCCGTTCGGGAGAAAAAAGAAGCCACCTGTTGAGCTGTTAAGAAATCGGAGACTTCGAACAGGCGCTCACCATCAGCTCCTCTCGCACGCCGCATCTCTTTTGCGACAGCCGCTGCATCGAGCTTCATTCCACTTTCCTGGCCAATGTTAAATCTTGCAACCAAGTACTCCCTCTGTGTGTCGGTAAAACGAGTTGCTCTTTTTGCCTGCTTTAGCGCCCATCCAACCTCAGGTGGAACATTAGTCTCGGCTTCTGAGTCTCCTGCCGATCTATCTGTTGAGACTGTTGGGACAGAACTATCGCCTTCTTCAAGTTTGGCGGCGTATTTGAGCTTTGCTTTATCAAGTAAGGTCTCCCTCTCAAGCGTTTTCGTGCAAGTCCCGAACAAAAGATGTTTCTCAAGAGATGCATTCCTCTGGAAACCGCGAGTGCAGCCCTCTTGGGGACAAAAAAACAATTGCGTTTCACTTGCGACTCCGTCGTCCTCTTCTGTTGCTACAGCTGTTGCAGATGGGCTAACTGTCTTGGTCTGCTTTGGCCTTGGTGTTATTTCTTTGAAATTCCCCGGGGAGAAACTTCTTGATATCTTTTCGTAATGGCACACTGTGACAAAGAAAAAAATAAATAATAGCATAAAAAGTGTGACCCAGGCATCTCTCTTAAAATTGTTGTATGGTGGTGGGCCAGGGAAGGAGTAATAATCTTGTATTAAAAAAATTAAATGTTTTTTGTATCTTGCAGTTTTTTTTTAAGAAACACGACTTGTGTAGTATTTAATAGGCAGTCTTGCAGGTAGTTTTCTTATTTACTCCCGAAAAAACCTAATAATCAGAATCTGACTTACCATTTGTTCCTTCAAGGCGAATGTCTTTGCCGGGACCAATGTTGAATGCTTGCCAAACGCGCACTCCTCCCGCACAGTACCTGAAATTGTTAAGCTTGCTGATACCCGTAATCTTCTGCAGAGGCCCAGGAGCTTCGCGTTCCCCCAGATAGTCAAGCACAGCTACGCGTACGCCTGGGATTCCTCCCCCAGAACAAATGGCTTCCCCCATTTCTTTGGCGTTAGTGACGTTGTTACCCTCGTTTACGAATCTGTTCATGTGGCCTTTGATTGTCGCGGCCATGCGGTCAGCAGGTCCTTTTCCACCTTGTGGGTCAGAGAAGCCAAGCTCGACCACCTGTATACCTGATTCTTGCACAATCGCAGGCACCGTCACAACTGTAGCAGCGCTGTGGTAACAGCCAGCGTTGTCCTGGCGAAAAAAGGCTTTCTGGATTTCTGGATTTTCTTGTTTCAAGGTCTTCAGGACGTGCGCCATGATAGCCACGACAGCACAACTTCCCTGGCTGCAGTTCTGGATTACATGAACGAGTCCCTGAGACTCCAAATGGCCATTACGGCGACGCACAGCTACGGAAATGTGCCAAGAAATACCTCTCTTGCCATACCAGTCTGATTGGGACTCTCGGTACTTTCGCGGAAGATATTTCATTGCCCAGTCCTGGGTGATAAAAACCGAGTTTGTGTCGAGGTGCTGGAGAATCTGTAATCTGGACTGGTCTTGTCTCACGGTACGGAGCTGGTGACATTTCCATGCTTGAATTACCTCTGCGCTGTGCTTTGTCACATATATGGCTTCGTCACGATCATCTTGTGAGTGAAAGGAAGCATGTTGAACGAAGTTTGAGATCTCATTTAATACAGTCTGTAGTGTGTCACATTGTGTACAGTGCGCTCTGTGAGTGTGATGGCACTTCTGCGTGAGCAAGCTGTCGCGTGGTTCACTAAGAGCGTATGCCATACAATGATCGGCTATTGGTGACTCGTCAACAACGTGCACCTGTCAAGAAAAAAATGATATAATTATAAATGTGAAAGCTAATATAGCCCTTCCCTCTCCAACTGAATCATGCTCCCAAAAATTATGTACAAAACGCGTATTTAACGAATCAACCCAGTAATAAGTTACTGGAAAGGCTGATAGTGAACCGAAGAAAAGTTGGGTGAAACACTAGCTGGTCAGCGACCACTTTCGTAGGTATTTCGGGTACTCAAACAAGCGCTGAAATTTCATATCAGAGAAGGGGCATTCTTCGAGGAGGGAGTACAGTCCCAGAAAGTCGAATTAAAATTGTTCTAAAATTGTACAATCGCTAAAATATACTAAAAGCTTAGAAACGAGTTCACTTGCATTCATTTGTTAAGGCAGCTTTTGAGAGTTCTAATCATTTTTTTTAAACTCTTTCAAGTTATTAAAAAATTGTACCGATGTGGGTTGAAAGTAGGGAGGAGGTGATGAATTACTTAAGTTTCATGCTTTAGGGTGAGCGTGTTGAAGCGAAGTGGGGACCAGGAGGAGGACAAGCTGCACATTCTGACAGGGGCTTACTTTGTATTAAAAGGTAGTCTAACAGTGTGTCACCTTGAAATCACTCTTCAGGTAAAGCTTTGCATTTTTTAACGCTTCTTGCCATCCTCTCACTGACTCAACTGGAGCCATATCTGAAATCTGGTTGAGGAGGTCTGTTAATTCGTCAAATGCTGAAGCACCATCGGCGGCAAAGTAGTCTAACCCTTGGAGACACTTCCTTACTGTCGCGCTACATGCAGACAGAACTCTTAGCATTGTGCTATGGCTGAAGGGAACAAAACTGCTTTCTTCGCAGTACTGCTTGTACTGAGCAGCTATTCGTTCTGGTATCAAACTTCGAATAACATTTGGAACTTCGAGTACGTTTCCATTTGAGAGATGCAACTTCTTTTGCCCGAATGGCAGATCTTGTATAATGTGCGGGCTTGTTATGAAATGTAAAAAGTGATCAAGCTGAGCCTCGTCAACTCGGAGCCTTCCTGTCTGCTGGGTCGTTACGGCAGTTCCTCTTCCATGTTGAAGGCGATGCAGGTTGGCCACTGTGTACCTGTAGGGTGTTAGACCGGGGATGTGCTTTTGGATTGCAGGTAAACTGGCAATACCTGTCATAATAGACAGAATCTGTCGTCGTGTGTCCCACCCTACGGCATTCTTGTAAGTTTCTGCTATCGCCTCGAGGTAGACACTTTGAGAAGGCAGTAGTATCCCTTCAATACCAAGCTCGTCGTTCACAGCCTTTGAGGCCTGAAGAGCGGACCAGAGGTGCCCGGCGTTTTCAGGTGACACCACCTTTAGTACTGCAACAAGGACGTCACTAGTTTGCTGGACATATTTTCTCTTTGTTCTCGTAGCACACGTGCTCCACTCAATTTGCCGGCTCTCAATTTTGCTAGTACCAGTCTCTTCCAGAAAGGCATTTAGAAGCTGTAGTGGTTTGTTGCCACCAAAGGCTACCTCTCCACTGACAGAGGAGGTAGAACTTGTTGTTTCGGACCGCGAGTCAAACATATAACTGTCATCAATAGAAAGGTGTTTGATACGCTCGGGTATATCCTCGGTACTAGTTACGTCTGTTCCCTGTTGAGGATACATAAATTGTGATTAAGCAAGGGATTTTTTTTGTCAAAAATAAGCCTTGAGAGCAATAAAAGTGTATGATATTCCATTTTCCAAACAAAACATAAGTTACCAGTAGTGATTCTGTCTGCAACGTTGGTAGATTAACAACGGGTGTTGGCTGGATACTGAGACTTTGCCTTGCCGTTTCCACGGACTCGTGCTTTTTGGCAATCATTTTCCGCAATGACTCTCTGCATCGCCTGCAAATAGCTGAAAAAGAAGTCGGAAATACAAATAAATGTCGTGGTAAAGTACATCTGACTAACAAACAAGAATTTTGGCTTCCATAAAGCTTTTTACAGCAAATGCAATCTGCTATAGCTTTTTTTAATCGATCGTTTTTCTCAAAAGACGGGTCACAACTGCTAACTTCCAGTCCCAGTACTGTTCTTTCGCGGTTGTGATAAATTTATTGTAGAAAAAATGAAACTATAAGATAAAACCGAGAGCTTTTTTTTCCGTTTAGTGATCTTTATAAAACAAAAATATATGTTTTAGTTTTGGTATTAGCTCCACATCCGCCTCCAATTGCCGCCTCCCCTCCCCTCTTATATGACATGCTCCTGTTTCATCTAAGCTCGATTCTTTCCTTTTGTTTTAAATTATCTTAAAAACACTTTAATGTTAAGGTTATAAAGATTTTAATTCCGTCATGCTCCCCCGCCTCACCCCTCACTCGCCTCACCCCTCACTCCCCTCACCCTCCCCCCCAGTAATTATTTACATATGTCATATCTTCCTCGAATATACAGGAAGTTGTAATTTTCTGTTAATCGGATATTTTTACATACGTGATCCAACTGGAACAAGAATTCCGGTTTCCTGGAACACAAAACAGGATTGTTTGCAGTCGATTCCTCGATCTCCCCGAGCTGTGGCCGACTTATGGCTCGCAACTTCTGTGGGAACGCTGCATCTCGTTTTGCCAGTTCGCCACCGAATACCACAAGAATCTCTGTGTTTGGGGCAGACAGTCATATGCTGTTGACATCCTTGACTCACAAAAATACCTGACCATGGTAAGTTAAGTTAGTCATTATATTTTGCAGCAACAACGTCCTCCATCGCCGGCCGGAAAAAAAAAAAATTAAGTATGATTTGAATCGGTTATCTACTCACCTGCACGAGCAAGTAGTAGTTTCCTTTCGTTGTCAATGTTTTCGCTATTCGAGATTTTGCACAACTTCAAATGTGCTGTCACTTCCCGATCGCAGTCTCTTAAATAAAGAAACTGTACCGCCTTTGGATTTTCAGAACTGGGACCACAAGCTCCACCAACAATGGAAGAAAAACTGCACAACGACATGTTAAATTGTAAACTCAGCGGTCGAAACTCGGATTCCTTGGCACTCTTTGATTACAGTAATAGTATGCGTACCGCACGTGACAGCAGTCGGCCCATAGTACATAGCAAAATTATTTTGTGCTGAAGAAATCGAATAGTTTTTCCAGAATAAACTGCTGTCACAAACAACGATCCAGCTTTATCTGTTCATCATTTTTATAGACTGGAATTTTTGTTTTGTTTTATTTTCAAGATATGACACTATAAAAATAATAAATTACAGCTACACGGAATCCCGTGCAAAACGTCCTTAAATAAACTTTGATCGATACTAAAAAATTATTTAAAGAAAATGCACTTATGACAACGTGTTCAGAAAACTTCGCTACTACAACGAAAGCAACAATAATTGTAAACAAAAATATTGCTGGACATTGAGGTTGCGTGACCTTGATTTTGGACTCGCGCGTTCATTAACTACTAAACTCAAAACATGAGTTTGCTCAAAGAACTTAGTTTAGAAAATCACTTTTGCATTATTTCAATACTGAACAAGTTTGTTCAACACGACTAATAAAACTAAAGTGCATAATTACACGTTTTTAATGTGGTTAAAACGTCGGTGAAAAGCCATTTCGCCCTAAGTTATTAAGCTGACTGAACCTTCTATCTCTAAATACAATTTCTCTAATTATAATTATTTTATTTTATTTTAATGAATGCCACAAACATATATAAAACGTCAAAACAAAGACTGATTAACAAAATAAAGGATAAAGAGCAATATATTTTAATATTGTTGAATTGTAGCGTAAGTGTCGTGTTGATTCAGAAACCAGCCACAAATGAAATGTACATTCAATATGCAAATTTGCTCACAGCGCTCTGGCAACATTGGCGATGTAGCCGCTAAATTGATAGTGCCCAAATTTTTTATTTCAAAAATTCCGAGTTGAACAACTTAACTTTGAATGAGCGTTAGTTTTAATGTGATATCGCACATACCAAGACACGTTTTCGGCCTGCGAAAAAAGCCTATTTTTGCCGTTTTTGAAAGTGCATTTTACTCCGCTTTTCAAAATAGCCAAAACACATTTTAAACTCTTCTAAATTTTCAAAATGTTCACATCACTAAAAAGTTCAATGAATTTGCATTTATACATGATTTATTTGGTTTCGTGGCGTTACGA
>JAOEHT020389087.1:0-17588 GCA_025448195.2 Parazoanthus atlanticus | reverse complement strand
TTGGCATGGCCTCCAGGCCCTGGAGGCTTATTTTATTTATTGGCCTGGTACTCTTTGGGCCCTTAAGTTTAATAAGCTTTCGTCCAAAAGGGGTTTTGCTGACTTGTACAACCTTTTTGTGCCTTTCTACAATTTTTTCCCTTTTTTTATTTTTGCTTGTAGTAATAGCTTAAGGCCTTTATAGCTATCTTGCAGTGCCTCTTCGTGTAGTCTGACCCTAATTTTTTTATTTGCGGCAATCCGTGAATCTGTTAGTTTCACTATCTCCATATTGCTGGTATCTTACATTTATTGTAACTATATTTCAATTTTTTTCTTTTTAATGTTGAGATCAGTAGTTATTATTATTATTATTATTATTATTATATATTACTTTCAAAGTAAATGGAAGGCGGTTCAAATGTTTTGCTTTTGACTCGTATCTTTGTCTTTACTATTAATAACCCGATTCTAAAGTCACTCAGAGTGCGGTAATATTAATGCAAAAGGATATTTAGAGTTTAAACGTAGTAAATATTTAATAAATTGCAAGACTTTAATCTCCTTTTGGTCGCAGGAGAAGCGCTCTATAACTGAGAAATGGTCAAGCAGCGAAACACGAAGAAACGAGTTTAAACAGAAGACAGGTTACTGTGAGTACAAAGTCGTCCTTTTCAAAATTTTGATGAAATGTTAATGGTTGTTTATATTTAGATTTACGGATATTCATTTGGCTCGAGAAATGCTATTCTTTTAGTGTTTGCTATACTTTGGGTTTTGCTTTTCATTAATATTCGCTTTCAAAGCTGCGTTGAAAATTTACAAGCGGAATTTCGAGAAGATTTAATTATGCGAACTGACGGCTCTAGGAATGGGTGTGACATGACACTTCTGAAAAGATCGTGAAGACTTGATTATACAAATTGACATCGGAATGCGCGGTTCACATAATTTCAAAGGAAATCACACTTTCAAAAGGTATTGAAAAATTTCTGGTGATAGAAATATAAGGTTGTGGGCGGTATCGCCAGGGGAATATTAGAAACAATCAGGGAAAAGTTTGACCAATCAGTGTTGCTTAGGGGGTTATCATATTTTGTGGACTACATAGTGTTTACGAGATGAATATTTTGTCAGTTTTACTTCGAAACCGTTGCTGTCGGTTGTTCTTCTTACAAGTCCTACAAGACGAAATCTTTGCTCAAACCAACGTGGTAAGCCACACTTGTCTAGTTTGTGAGCAAAATACAACCTTATTGTGACATAGCTCGCTTCTGACATTTTTTGCTTGTGAATTTCGCCAAACTTGTGCTTCTCCGGTTGGTTTTGCTCAATTTGTTTGTTGTGTGTTGTTTCCAAATGATAAAGTTCTCTTCTCTCGTACAGAATTTTCACCAACGCGAAGACCTGAAGGAGGTTGTAAATCAATGGTACGTACAATTTACGTTACAAGTTGAGTTTTTGTTATTTTGGTGAGCTGCAAACTTTATATTGTGTAGTTTTAGAGAGAACTACTGAAATTTGTTAAATTGTGTACAGTTTTGCGAACTCGCGGCAAATATAGCGAGCACTTCAATTTTTCTGCTGCTCAAAGTTTTGGAAATGCCGATACATTTTTGGTTGCAAGTTGTTTGAAATTGAAAGTTTTATCGAGATAAGTGTAGCCAAAAATAAAAGGCGAACATTTAAATGACAGGTCTATTCGTTTCTCCGTAAAACTTTGAGACGATAAAGAGCGAATTTCAATTCCAGAATTGTTTTTTCCTTGACAGTTTTCAAACCGAGTTCTCGACATTGTTGGTAGAACGCAGTCATTAACGCTTGAGCTACGAGTAGGCATTCAAAAATTTTTTGGTTTCCAGTTTGCCTTTGAGAACAGGTTTATGTTTTGAAAACGAATTTCTGGGAACGTTTTGGAGTTGTAAATGTTGACATCGTGAATAACTTCGAAGTGAATTGTTATAAGAGTAAATGTAGCTGGAAGAGAAAAGAGTATTAATTCGTGTTTCTTCCTTAGGTTTTGGAGACGATACTGAATGGACGAAAGAGCAACATTGTCGCCCAAAATATTCTAAAGTAAGTATGAATGTATTTTACCTCGATATTTGTGTTCTTGAAGAAGAGCTTTTCCTCTAATTGTGTTGGTGGATTGGAAAAAAGATTTGAAAATGATAGTTTTATCAGCACGTGCGAAACACTTGTTTGGAAGAATCCACGTGCTAGTCCGTGGGCAATTATTCGATACAAGTTCGCCTCCAAATTCCGTTAATGACAAATTTGAAAATTATCTTGGTTCCCAAACCACGTTTTACCTATAAATTATTATCTAAAACCTTACTGATATTTGGTAGCTTGCATCGGTAATAACATTAATCTCCTTTACTTGACGGAATATCAGCGAAACTATCTTGAAATCCATCGTTCAAAGTTCTCCCTCGAATGTGGACTGCTCAATTCAAGTTAATTGGAACACCATTAAATTTGCACATTTTTGCTTTTAAAAATGTGTCCACTGTGCAAAGCCTGATGCGCTATCTTTACCTTTCAGGTTGGGCCGCAGGTTGCCGTCGCGTTTGTATGCAGAAAGTTGACGAGTAGAAAGCCAACGAAATAAAACAAGTTTTCGTACATAAGTACTTAACATGGTTGTAAGATATGTATAGGAAACACCACCGTTCGAAAAGAATTATTAAATGAAAAATACCACGACTATTTGATGAAAGTGGCGTAATACCACGAGTGCGAAGCACGAGCGATATTTGTCACTTTTATCAAATACAAGTAGTATTTTTCATTAATTCTTCGAGAACTTGAGTGGTGTTTCCTTTTAATGCCACAGCTACAATAAACACAAATTTTTTCAAAATTACCGATCTTTTCTAAAGATTTTCTGAAGGTTTCCAAAAATTGTAGAACTTCTCCAAATATCTTTCCGAACATTTTGAGCACTTTCCGAAATTTTTCAGAATTGTTCTGACCGTTTCAAAAACGTCCGAAGATTTTCCGAAGGTTTTACGATATTTTCCTAACGTTCCGAACGTTGCCCATGACTTTCGAAAATATCCCATACCCTTCAAAACATTTTTGATCATTTCCGAAATTTTCATGTTAATGAAGTTCCCATGACAGTGGCAATTTAGGTTTTAATTGCACATTAAGGAATTATTCCACGGTATGAAGAAAAATTCGCAGTAAAGCAATCAATCGGAAGCTAGTGCTTTTGTAGGTGTGGTATTATGTGTGTAAAGGCCTGTTCGCACAAGACAGATTTAAAAAGAATTGTGTTTTAATCTGCCAGAATCAATCGCTCGTACAATTTGTTGTGTGCATTTCTGTTTTCGTTTTATTGAAATGAACGGTTTTACAAAAACCATATGAAGTCATGCGGACAAAGACTTTTCAAGATTACAAGTCTGGAACAATATTCGGTAGAGTTAATCCAAAATTGTGGTCATAGTGCAAACAGGCCCTAAGTAACGTAAATTATCATATTTTTGTTTTGTTCCCGCATTCTTCTTTCATCTTGGTTAACTTCCAAAGTTTTTTTATTGTTACCTTGGCCTCCCTCCCCTCCCCTAGTTTTTGGAACTTGATTGGTTGCTAATAGCATTTCACGAAACGAAATGAAACGAAAATGTCAGACAAATAGTAATTTTTCTCCCAATTGAAGAAAAAACGGCAATTTTTAACCAACTTTCAGGGGGTCCAAGTTGACCCCCCGCCCCCAACATCATTTCCGTTATCGTTCAAAATTGCATCGAATAATTTTTGTCGAAGTAGTTCATAATCTGTTATTTTATTTTCATGTATGAAAGCAAACGTACTTTTGTTAAGAGTTGCTACAGCTTTTAAATAAAATAAATTATCAAATGTGGACTTTTTATTTTATTCAGATGAAAACAGTCTTGAAATATTTGTTATCTAAAACTCGAGTTTATTTTGGCGGCAAGTGAAAAATTGACGAATTTGAACCCTTTTTCAAAATAGGAAATCAAGTATGCAACTCAGATTTTCTTTTTTCTGATTCCTTTTCTTTATCATATCTGTAATAATAAGTGAAAATTAAAAGGTTGTTGCCTTTACATCAATCATTTCGACCCTATTCTAAATGGAGATGTCCTCTAGTTAGTGTTTCTTCGTAATCAAATTACAGTGGCTGAAACGTTTTGTGTCAATTTCTGAAAATGGCAAAAGTTTGAGCTCCGAAAATCGAGGAGCGGTAAGGGTCTCGACCCTCCCCCCACCCCTTCCCCAACATCTGTCCCTTTTTGCTTCCCTATAGTTTATTTTCCAATCATCTGCCTTCCCTTATCTCGTTATCGATTTTGATTTTCTAGTCATGCTTGTCGTACTGTATGTACAAAATATAACTGTTCCTGGCTAATGCAATGCGTTTACAAATTTTCCTACCACTTCTTTTTGTTTTTGCTGCCTCCTTATTGCAATGTTTTAAAAATCCTTTATTACCGATGATTTTTTGGCACGTTTATCGTACTTGACATGGAGGGTTGACGCAGTTGTCATGTTTCAAAGTTCTAGTTTTCACTAGTCTTTCAGTGGTGGTTTTTCACGCAAGTTTTTTGCTCCAATTTTTTCACTCCAACATTTTCACTCCAACATTTTGGCGATGGTCGAGCAGAGCCCTTCGGCTTTTAAGAACATTTGTTTGCCCTCCAGAGTCTTTTGTACAACCATATTTTGTACAACCATATTTTGATATCACCGGGTTTATCATTGTAAATTTGACGAAGATGTGAGCCCAGACCAAAATACTTGACAGATTCAGTTTCACGGAAAGCTGCACAAAATTGAATTGTGAAATTTCTTCGTGTTAATATTTGCAGTACTCGAAATAAAACTCTTGCAACTTTTCCGAAATTTTCTAGGCAACTCAAAATCCTCGACTTGTTTCATCCAAAAGAAAAACGCTAAGAAACATTTTCCCCACTGTTATTCAACCCAATTTCTTGTAGTCTGAAGATTTGACCTCCATTTACTCGATACAAATAGTTTATGTGCAAACTATTATTCTTAAGAGGAGCATCCGGTTTCCCCCAATAATTTCACCATCTTTTATTTTCATTTTAAAAGTTTGTTTTTAGGCGCATAGGCCTCTGCACTTTGTGTGCAATACTTGGTTAAACGCATTGCATTGAACCATGGCATATATGAATTTTGAACTGTTATAGAAGTACAACTTTTGCCTACAACTCTTGCGTGCAACAGCCTCGGGCCATGTTTTAGTAGTTATTCGTTACACGCGCAAAACTTTTCTGGTTTAAAGCAAGTTGTAGATTTACGCGACGAAGTTCGTGACCTTAGGGTGGTGTTATTAGCAGGTTGCATGCGAGAGTTGTAGGCAAAAATTGTAGTGTAAATCGGCCTATAGATTAACTTTAAGGTATTTTGCGTTTCATTACACAAATAAAGAACTGCAAATACGAAATGTGCAACTGTACAGACTGTTTTCTGTTTTGTTGCGTTTAATTCTTGGAAGTTTGGACGAAGAATAGGGAAAGTTTGGAAAAAGATAAAGGAAAAAAGATAGGGAAAATTTGAAAAAGATAAGGAAAAAAAGATAGGGGAAATTTGAAAAAGATAAGGAAAAAAGATAAGGGGAAATTTGAAAAAGATAAGGAAAAAAGATAAGGGGAAATTTGAAAAAGATAAGGAAAAAAGATAGGGAAAATTCGGAAAAAGATAAGGGGAAAAAAGATGGGGAAAAAAGATGGGGAAAATTTGGAAAAAGATAAGGGGAAAAAAGATGGGGAAAATTTGGAAAAAGATAAGGGGAAAAAAGATGGGGAAAATTTGGAAAAGATAAGGGGAAAAAAGATGGGGAAAATTTGGAAAAAGATAAGGGGAAAAAAGATAGGGAAAATTTGGAAAAAGATAAGGGGGAAAATTTGGAAAAAGATAAGGGGAAAAAGATAGGGAAAATTTCTTTTTTATTGCTATTTCTCTCCCTGGTTCGAATAAACAACACACAAGGTGTTCATCAAATTTATTCTCCACTCTTCGAATACATTTTTTTAATATCCTCTTGCTAACGACTCCTGCGGTTTGACCCAAATCTCTGTAGTGTGACATATATGCTCTCCTGTCAAGAAATCCAATTAAACATTAATAGATTGTGACTAATTTTT
This sequence comes from Parazoanthus atlanticus, assembly GCA_025448195.2. Taxonomy (NCBI): domain Eukaryota; kingdom Metazoa; phylum Cnidaria; class Anthozoa; order Zoantharia; family Parazoanthidae; genus Parazoanthus; species Parazoanthus atlanticus. The sequence goes on along the minus strand of JAOEHT020389087.1, from coordinate 11,463 downwards.
TTAAATATGTTTTCGAGTATCTGCAAGTCACATTACTGAAATCGTTCACCATTTTTTTTTATAGATCAGATTTTAGTCTCGTGCGTTCCATCGTTACGGTCAAAGCAATCTAAACTTCGCTTTAACGTTTGGGTTTCATTGCCGTTTTACAATGTCCTATCAGTGATAACTACTCACAGACTGTGTTCAGCAACCTTAAAAATTAAGACAAGTGGTGGAAATTAAACGTCGAGTGAAAATACGACAATTCATTTTGGAACAGATTAAGATATATGTGGACACCGGTCGGAAGGGAGCAAAAGGAAATTTTACCGAGCAAATTGAAACATCCCTTGCCCGGGGGTAACGGGGTCTCAGTTTCGTGTTGTATCCTGGCACAGATCAAGTATTTTATTAGTTGCGAGTAGAAAAAATATTTTTGTAACATCAGAAAGGTTTGTAGTTTCATGTTGGTAAACTTTATATAAACAAATGTTTTTCTTGCGTTGAAGCAACTCCCAAAGTAAATGTTACAAATCTCTTCTGAAAATGTCAATATTTTGCTTGTAGAATGTTTAAAATATAGGCTAAAAATTTTATAAAAATCTTCTTTTAGATACTGAAAATGTTCACAATCTCGGTGATGGGAAATTGTAACTATCCAAGCTTCAAAAAATACAAATGCCCGGGGTGGATTTGATCTGTACATGACCGCGGCTAACAAGGAAATACAATCAAAAAAATTTACAAGCCTTCCTTTTATTTATATCAGAGAACATTCAATATATTTCCATGTCGAAAATTCATTTTTACTAGACCAAATAAAAAAATCTCGGTTCTCATCAGTGCTGCATGCACTTTGTTCAAGATGTAAAAATATAATTTAAGAGCCCTCCAAAATGACTGCTGATCGTCGTTGTTTTCCATTACATGTATTTTTTAAAATAAGCAATTATTTACCTCGCGATCGCGCACTTGTTGAACATATTGATGATCATCAACTGCTGCTTACAGTCATAACCCTTAAGCGGCCAAAGGATAGGGGGGTCAAAGTGATCCCCCAATGTTTTTCCGACCTTAAATCTGAAGCTTTGAAGCAATCAAAATGAAACTTGCAGTACCCGTTGTCCAATTATGAACACATATTTTGACATTAATTGGGCGACGTCATCACTTATAATATTAAATCAGAAAACGGGATTTTTTGACAAACTTTGTTCTAATTTCTTCTTTCTCTTTTATTCTTCATTATTCGAGGTTGTAAATACATGTTTTCTACCAAGTTCACGAAAATGTGCAGCAATTTTGCTAAAAATGTAATTTTTAAAGAATCCAAGATGGAGGACATGTTGTGAAACGACTGTTTAATCGAGTAACTGACTATTAAAGTTGTTATGGAAAGTAATTAGCTAACCCAAAGCTTGTGTGCAACCATTTGGAAAAAACACGAGGGTGGGTCTGATTGACCGCCCCCCCGGCTGATTTGTTAGAAAAGGCTATGACGAGAAACCGAGATTATTTTTAGTTGGTCTCATCCAAATGCTATTATTTTAGTTCAGACATAAACCAAGCATCGAGTTGGTACAAGGGAGCACGCTAGAGTTGGCTACGAAGCCAGCTTTCGTTTGATATCCGGCGCCACGAGTTTCCTGTCAGTACCGCTACTGTTTATTCGAGTGCATTAAATTAAATATGAAAAATAACGACCCTCGTTTACGTCATTCTCGGCAGTAAGCCCACGCTACGAACTTATGGGATAAACAACTCTTGCGTGTTCCCTCGGCTGGTAGACAAGACGTCATAGCTAGCTTACACTCTTTATAGAAAAGGTCTTTCTTTTTGGGCCGAGGCTGAAACGCTCTTAATTTATTTGGGAATCTCAACCTCCAGTGTTCTTGATCAACATTGTTTGGAATTGTGTCTGTATACAGACAAAGGCTTATCCCAACATCTAACGCAATTTATATATAATTTTTATACCCAAATGTGTTGCTATCGCTTGCTTACCAAAAACAAATTTGAAACTGCACCAATCTCTCGCGATATATATAATAGCGGTTCTCTGTTTTGTTGGAGATAAATTAAACGTTCCTTTCTTAGTCTCGAGCCAGAGGGATGTTCTTCAGTTTTAGCATTTTTCAGCCTCGACGTTCGTATAAAAAGAGTGTAATTGACAATGATAGACCACTTATTTGTTTCATGCCTGTGGACAGAAATTCCACCCAAGAATTTATTCAGTCAAAATTCGATATACATTTTCAAAACTTTCAAATTTAATCAACAACTTTGCCTAACGAGCTTTTTTACACTAATGTGCACCAACTTCCCTCCTAGCCCAGAATGTTTTTCAAAGATGGGGTTAAACAACTATGTTTACTGTACGACGCAAGATGTGATAGTTTCAACTCCAATCCAAAAAAAATACCCTTTTTCAAAACATAAACGATATATTTTCAGTTTTAAAAAAGCCAATAGAATATATAGAGCATGTCATTTGGAAAGGAATTAGTCAACATTTTACCAGAAAATTGACATGATAACAGACAATCTCAAGTCTTCTGCAAAACTGTTGGAAAAGGCAGGCCTACAAACCACTCGTACAAAAATAATTGATTTTGAAACAGTTTTCCTTTTTTCGGAAAAAGTCGAATTTTACAAAGAGAAACCTTATTTCCGTAATTATTAAAGTGCATAAATAACGACGTTGTCAATATATTTTCGTAAAAATTCTTAATTCAAAAAATCTAGAGTTGGGACTCATATACCCCTCCCCAAGTTAAAGGGCTGTTTCACGTTTGCATAATTTCAGTTACAGAAGTTCGATTTCGAGTTACATATCAAGGCGTTTAAGAAAGAAAACAAAATATTTGATAATTAATAATTCCACCAAGGTTCGATTTCCGGCCGGGAACATAAGCCAGATCAAGTCTATAACTAGGCAAGTAATCGCCGCTCAAAATCAATTATCCGTTCCGCTATTTACAACAAAAAAACTGAACAGCGCGTATGGTTTTATTTATATAGTAGTGCTCTTAACCTGTTTCTTGTAAATAAACTTTGAGCATGCGCATGCGCAAAACCGTGAAAAAGCCCTTGTATAATTGGCGTAGAAATGAACAATACTTACTTTCTTGGAAATGCATGTACAGAAACCTGCAAGACACGATAACAAGTCATTTGTTTCTCGCAATATGTATTTAAATTGAATTCAAACCAAACAGTTTAAGTGTTTTCTTGAGATGACGAGGGTTCATTGTGTCATTTTTCTCAACTCTCCTGCTCGTATGTTCCGGGATTTACAGCAAAACTAAATCGACTTAACAAGTTGCAACGTTAGCGACTAGCCAAACGTAAATTTAGAATGAAGTTTCTGGATATATTTTCGCTACTTCATCTACTTTCTCGACTTTACAACGTCTCACAACTTCAAACTAACAGCAGAACCTCCGGTTGTTCTTTGGCGATTTTGAACCTTTTACTGATACGTCAGTGTCAATTTATTTCGATAAATAATGATTTCTAAATCTAGAATGAACAAAAGTATCGACATTTTCGCAAACTCGAAGTTGAAATCCTAACTTCACATGCTTACGAAACACTTACTTTTCGTCCGATCCAGAAAACTGCACACTTTTCCTGCATCACTCAAAGTCTCGAAACTTGTAAAAGAGACAATATTTAAATAAGTTGTACTTCAAACATTGAACAAACATTTCCTGTCCGTTTTCTACATGCAATATGACCGCTAACAACGTTTTTAGCTCTACTGAACCGAAGGAAAGCAAATTCTCACTTCATGAAAAGAATCAAACGGCGTTCATTTTATTCAAAACTACGGGAATAATAGGTTTTCATTTCGGTTTCTGACAACTAATTCGCCGTTAAGTTTCGACATGGAAAGTTAACTCACCTTGTACTGCTTTAAAGTTCTTCGGGCCGACCAAGTTGGACATGAAATGGAGGGAGACAATTTGTTCATTAAATACGAGATATTACATACAAGAGCACAAGTTTTTAAGCGGTAAAAAACGACTTTCGCAAAAGTGAACTGTTTCAGCTTACCCGAGCCGTTTACAGCAGAGAAGTCTAACGGTCTTCACCCAAAGAGCTTTAAACGTGAAATGACAAAATCATGCAAGTTGCACAACGTATTTCCCACAAATTATGAAATTTGACAAAGTTATTTGCCAGAAATGTTGATGATTGGTTTGATTTGATTTTACATTGTAACCATCAGTCCCCTGGTAATTCCGCCTACTTCGCAATTATTTTACTACTTCACAGGGCCCTTTCAAGCGCGCAATTAGCAGGTTTTGAGGCGGCTTTTTTGTTTCCTTTCTGCTTAATTGGGCAAGTTATTTGCCAGAATTTGCACCTCTGTGTGATGTTGTTCATGATTGGTTTGATTTCATTTTTCATTGTAACCATTCAGTCCCCTGGTAATTCCGCCTACTTCACAATTAGCAAGTTTTGAGGCGGCTGTTCCCTGTTTTCTTTCTGCTTATTTGATATCTATAGCAATTTCTATTGCTTTTCGCTAAGCGAGAGTAAACGGCTGGAACTAGAAGCCCTACTTCAAGCCGAACTGATAGCAGTACGATTTGTATTTGCTGTTCGCGCAATTCAGAAACCCGGTTAAAGCTTTTGCTTCGCTCATATGGAAAACTGTTTGTTAGCAAAACTATTCCTTTGTACATTTCTGCTAAACGAATAAATTTTCGGTATATGCGAGTTTCAAAGTTGGCGCATTCTCACGTGATTGAATGCTTTAGAAATGAAACCGCAACAATCACGTCTATCCCTTTTGTTTTCCCGGCATAAAATATCCAAAACAAGATAATATTCGAGGGCCGGCGGAGCAATGCAGATTTTTTTCTTTTTAATTTTTTTCCCTTTTTTTTGGGTGGGGGGTGTGGAGGAGACATAATAGACTGATTTTGCGAGCGCCAAAGGCGCTAGCCTTTTAGGGGGACCGGGGGCATGCTACGCTGGAAAGTTTGAAAATTGTGCTGTGTAGAACGCCCGATGGAACGCCATTTCCAGCATCCTGAGGATATTTCTGTCGTATTTTGCTCACAGCAAACTGAGAGCTTTCTAAACTTGTTTTCTTCGTTAGTGTGAAAGTTGGGAGTCACCTTCTACTCCGAGAACGAGAGATGCTATTGGATAAAAATACAATATAAATAACCCTAACCTTTGGGATAAACATAACCATCCGTAGACAAACATACAATGACGTATTGTCAGAACGTATCAGATATTCTTAATGCTATTGCCAAAGACCCAAAGGGTCTTTCGTTCTGAGAGTAGAGCCTTACTGAAACTGAAATACTAACACAAACACCACGCGAAAGTTGCATTGAAAAGAAAATAAGTTGACATAACTGTAAGACTTGTCACTGAAAATGTTTGAATAGGAGAGCTTAATAACGGCTAGAGACTAGAGAGAATAACTGATAGCTCTCTTTAGCAGCCAACCTGTGTGAAGTCCAATCCTCATATGAATCCTCTTGTGAGGTATATGCCTTATTCGGAAGTCCCTTGTGGAGCTGAGCAGGTTCAAAGCCATGGTGGCGATCTCACCCGCGTGACGGTTGCCATTTGGAACCGGAAGTCCTGACACAACCATGTAGGCGTCGCCTATTGTTTCAACCTTAGAGATAGAGGATAGAAGATAGGGGCGTGTTATTTGTCACGTGTTTAGACTGGGGCTATATATCAGAAGCGGGCTTAGTGGAGGAACTACCGTAAACATGTCAATTTTGTTTCACCTTGTACACATCATGAGTGTCAATCACGTTATCGAACAACGTGTAAAGGTCGTTAAGGAAGTCCACAACCTGAAACAAAGAAGAGAACAAAAACCTGTAAAGTTTCAGATAAGATAAAACTGAAGCTGAATGGACGCCCGGTGTTTGAGTAATGGCAAGCTACATACATTTACATATAATTCCAAATTTCAAGACCTGAAAGAAACAAAAATACTAGTTGGAAAATAATTGATAGTTATTACAAACAGCAACATCGTTGGATGAATTTAGCATTGATTATACCTGGCTACAGACGCTAAAAGAAAAGCAAGTTAACATATGTCCCTAAAGTGTTAACTTTCTAACCTCTGTGAGCATTGTCATAACCAACCGACATATGACACACATAACGGAGACCCAGGTTTTGTTTGGACTAATCCGACCTTGACTGAATTCGAAGTGAACAACTAATGACTGTAATAAACACGTAGATAGGTGCAAACAATATGGTATCCAGTGGAGAACTGCACCACGTGTCACTTTCTGAGGTCGTTGTCACGCAATGTCACATTCTCTTTTTGCAACATTGCACGCAACAATTTCAAGAAACTTCATAGTGTCATAAGTTGCGAGCAACTTTGTAGTGGTCCCACACAACTGCAAAAATTGTACTTATTGCTGCCTACAAAGTGTTGCTCTTGATGTAGGGACTTTTGATCAGCTGATAGTCACGTGGTAGTGAATAGGGAAAAGTGGAGGTTGCACTTACTTGCATGGGCGTACTTTGAGCTGCAAGACTCGTAAACCCGACAATGTCACTAAAAAAGATTGTAACACTCTGGAACGACTCCGCCTTAACTGGTTTGCCTACTTTCAGATCCTCCGCAATAGACCTGGGGGGAAATAGTTTTATACTCTTCAGTTAAAAAAAGTACGGCATAAGAGTTTTAGACAATTAAAAATATAACACTGAATTTAAACTTTCATTTCAGCAATAAATACTGCATAATAGATATTTAATAAAAAAGAGCTTGTTACGGCATTTATAACAACTATGATCGAAAAATAAGTAAGGCGCCATTCATATTTACAACTGTCACTCCATCGTTATTCCGGAGAGTGCGCTCACACGAGTATTTCTTAAGTTGTTTGAGATTATTTGTCAGACCGAGGCGCAGTAGGAATCGGAGTAGTCGTGTGTTGTGCATTAGATCCGAGGATACTTTGATGTAGCTCGAGTGTCTTGCACATGAACAGTGCGGAAAACCGGTATTCTCGCTTTTCTGGACTTCCATTCATGTTTCATGAACTTACAAATTTGGTAGACAAGGCTGCATGTTGCTCAGTCAAAGATAGATATATTAAATGTCAGAATAATTTAAGAAAGGAGGTTTTCATAAATAGCTTCCCTCTTTTTTGGATTTGCATAAAAAATGAAACATTTATCTCCCCTAACATTTCAGTCCTCCTCTCCCCTTCCCCTCGCACCCGGTTTGAGTTACCTTGGCATCATTTTGTAAAAGCAGCTCTTAGCTTTCTCTATCGTCAGGTGACCTTCCCGCTCCCCCAGACTCCTCTCCCCTGCCCCCTCGAGTCCCACTTCAACTACTTTGGTAACATCTTGTAAAGCAGCCCGTTGGTTTTGGTTTTCTTTATCGCCATCTTACCATTCCCGTCGCCCTTCCCTTACCCCGTCCCTCTTCTAACCACCACCTCCCCCTTTGCGCCTCGTTTCACCTACTTTGGTAACATCTTGTAAAGTAGCTCATCGGTCTTGGCTTTCTCTATCGCCAGCTGATTGGTTCGTTCCGCCACGATATCTTCCAACTGGTCCGTGTAGCGTTCCATCATACGAATCATGTTATCCACAATGTTAGTGGTCCTGCAGGTGATCACAAGTTTGTCACGTGTTAAAGGTGGTAAGCCAATCAGCGCGCGTAAAAGTGGAATCAACAGAAATAACAAACCAAAAAAGTAAGTGGAAACCAGAAGTCCAGTTCCGTTTGCTATAACCAAACACAAGACATGACAAGAGGCTGACAGTACATGGATCGGTTACATTGTAATTGTCTAATAAGCAAACGCGTTAATTCCCTATTCCTTTGACAAAAGATTTTCTGTCCGAATCTCTTTGGGGGCGACTTATACATGGAAAAGTGTGGCGTTTGTGAACAACTTGGTTAGGTATAAAATGTTGCTTAATTCTGAAAAGGCCTCATTTACACTATACCGGATAGCTTTCATAGCGGATAGGCCTCCTTTTACACTTGGAACGATTTTTCTGGCACGCTTTTGGCACCGTTTCGAATGTGAGACGCAACGCTTTTGAAAGTGATGTGTTACATATCGGAGTGAAGTTTTTGTGCTGAGAAAAACTGCTCCTATTTACACTGCAACTCAACGAGTTTTTGTTGGCACGAAATCCTCTCCTGATCGTGTAAACGAGGCCTTGGTTTTGGTTTATTATACGGTAGAAAACACTTTTCAAACAAAGCCGAATGTCTAGCAACGCTTTGAATGAGTAAGACCAAATTGGTCCTGAAACACGAGACAGTTTTTGTGTTTAGTGAAAACTGTTGGCTTAATTAGATTAAAGGCCCCTTGGCTCGTTTATATAGAAGTTTAATGTGAATGTACTGATCACAAGCATATGACAACATATAGGACGGAAAATAATGTTTTGTCATGTCATACATTCTGTCATATTATGTTATGTTATACATTCTGTTATGTCGTGTTACACATTCTGTTATGTTATGTTATACATTCTGTTATGTCATGTTACACATTCTGTTATGTTAGCCATTATAGTTGTTTTAGATTAACATGTATCCTCTCAAGGATGCTCGTCACTGGGTGATTCCTGGCGTCTGTTTCAGTGAAGGAAGCCTAAGAAACAAACTGTTCATTTAGTGGTTACTTAGTGGTTAGTTAGCAATAAAACGTTTCACTTACTTCCCTTTGTTTATAGATCTCAGAACCTTTTTGATCTCCGAGAATGGAGGGCGAGCATTTGTAGCGTCATCCCAACAGCGTCGCATCAGATCCACGTATTTGGAGTTACCGTCGTCGGAACCCTTGGGAATGTCCGGTCTGACAGCAGGAACTAGCTGCTTCTTCACCTTCTCAACTATTTCTAACAAAACAGTTGGAAAGAAATTACAATATTTTACATTGTTATGTAACCAAGAAACGTTTAACAACCGTAGTTAGGCTAAACTCGAGCACATTCACGAACACATCACAATCGAAGACACAGATACCAAAACAGTTAGATACAAACAGGAGAACTTAAAGTAAAACTAAACTCAACTTGGACATATTCACAAGGACATGGACAAGCACAAGCAAAGATATTGACATACACACGGACACAGAAATAGAAATAGACACACAGACACAGACACAGAGCCAATCACAATCACAGACACAAACATAAACGCAGACACAAAGACAGACACAGATACAAATTGCAGCAAACTTCATGTCTTGTTACATACCTTTTGGACTGTGACACAACATAAGGCCGATATACGGCTCCTCCCTGGTTAGAATCTCGTTTAAAATGATCCCATAACTATACACATCTCCGCTTTGTGTCTTGTGAAACTGTGGGTTGGCCGAATCGTGCCAACACAAAAGCTCAGGTGCAGTCCAGAACAAGTCTAAAGGAGAGCAGTTTAAGTTTATTGGTGTGAAATCACCTGACTAAGAGATACAGTAGTTGTGTTCCCCAGGTGATCTTTTACCCAGAGTGGCAAAACGGCTCCAATTTGACGAGTTGATAAGTTTATTGTACGAGATAGTTGATGATTATGGACTAAATAACTATTATGGTCTAGCTTACTATATCACATAATGGTCTCGTATACTATTATGGGCTAACTGAATAATATGGTCCATTTGATTATTGTGACTGCTAAGTCACTATTATGGGCTAACTAAATATTATGGGTTAACTAACTATTTGGAGAGTGACTATTACAGGTTAAATGAGCTAACTGACTACTGCATTATATAAGCAAACTGACTTATTATTTTTTGCAAACGTGTTATGATGAGAATAAGTGCTATTTTTTAATTTTTACTCTCGTTAACTGTACTTCCACCAACAAGTTCAAGTAACGCGTACCTCTGAATTCTGCGTGTTCGCCTATTTCTTTGTCCTCTTGGTCTTCCTTCAGGAGGTCCAACCCATAGTCGCAGACTCGACAAACCCAGCGACTATCAATCAGACAGTTGGACGACTTGAGGTTGCCGTGCGCATACAGCAGACTGGCGTGTATAGCTGCCATGCCCTAAAACATTTGAGGGAAATTATATTTTGTTTAAAAATACCTAATAAATGACCTATTTCTTGGAACAGTAAATCGAATTTCGTAAAGTAGTCTACCAGGTAATAAGAATCTAACGCAAGTTTCGCTCAGTAATAAATGGCTAACACGTTTTCCGTTACTCCTGTTTATGATTTGCTTGACGATTTTTACCAAAATGCTCACTTATTACGGAAAACCTGAACGACTATTTAGAAAACAAAATTGTTTGGTAAAAATATTGTGTGACCCAAAAAACTGGGGTTCGAGGCGCGAGTAACCGAAGACGTCATCGCCCTTGACACATTTTGCGCCTCCAGTTCCTCGTTAGCAAAATAACGGAAGAACAAGATCTTAATAATAATGACGTAGTAGTGAAAATGATGTCTACGATAGTTCAAAGATGAAATTGAGGCAGTGTGGACGGTGATGATACCGATCATTGCGTTAACAACAACGACTGCCACGATCACTATGAATACGAGCGCTACGAAAATAACGATAGAGGCAATTGCTTTGAACAGGATATCACTGCAATAGCAATAAAGATAACGAGACGATCCCGGCCGACTTTTGATAGACTAAAGATTTCACTCACGGTTACAAAGGAACAAACAACAAAATATCAACCGATTGTCTCGACTTGCAGCTGCAATGTCCTTTGAACACGATATCAATATCATTAGCAATAAAGATACGAGAAGATCCCGGCTGGCTTTTGATAGACTAAAGATATCAATCTAAATAAGACAAGATTACAAAGGAACAAGCAACAACAAAAAAACCGATGATCTCAACTAACTCACAGCTGCAATATCCGTTGCAAATGAGAGCTTAAACATCCAGTCCAACTTGATGTCATCATTTGCCAGCAGATCCTAAAATGTAATACAAAAACAACGTCAAAGTACTTTCCCAAATGCTTGTTTTGGCTTTCGCAAGACCACAAAATAATGAACAAGCGCCAAACAAAATAAGCACTTCCGCTCTTTTAGGAAAACGAAATCATGCATATTGCAAATTAAAATAAAAATGGTTGAATATCTGTACAAGATTAAACTAAGAACTATTTCGATAAACAAGATGCGAATGAAGATGAAATCATGGACGCGTTTTAAGATATGTTATGCTACTTTATGCTACCTTACATTATCCTATTTTATCTTTTGTTCTGTTCTGTTTTGTTTTCAGTGCTTTGTTCTGTTCGGTTCGGTTCGGTTATATTGTGCTATGCTATGCTAAGCTACGCCTTGCTATTCTCTCCTATGTTGTGATATGCCATGCCATGCCATGCCACGCTATGCCGGCTATGATATGCTATGTGCTATGCCATGCCATGCCACGCTATGCCGGCTATGCTATGCTATGCCATGCCATGCCACGCTATGCCGGCTATGATATACTATACTATACTATACTAT
>JAOEHT020388140.1:0-17588 GCA_025448195.2 Parazoanthus atlanticus | reverse complement strand
GCCTTTGCTATTTGCGGGTAGTGCAGCTCTGTAAAAATGTATATAATATTTAAAATAAACTTGAACTTGAACTTGAATCAATACGGGCGGACACAGGCAGCCAATGTAAGCTTCTAAGTACAGGTGTGACAGGCTCATATCTGCAAGTGGCTGTTAGCAGGCGGGCAGCCGACGTTTGTACACATTGCAGTTTTTGAAATTGCGATTGCTGCAGGCCAGATAAGAGTACGTTTGACGAAATAAGGATAGATATTTATTTCTCTCTATTCATTGGTTATTAGGCTTACAATTTAAATCTTGATCTAATAAAAGAATAAAATGAAACCAATGGAGAACAAAAAGAGATAAAGCACGATATAGTAAACTAATTATATGCCCTTTAATAGATAGACACAATTATATTTCACGCAAGGAGGAAAAGATAGTGAAAAAGCCGAAAAAAGTTAGAAGAGAATTTTTTAATAAACAATAACTAGTACTAGGCAGTCTTACAGATATTATTTGTACAGCCATAGAAAGCACACACTATCAAGCCAAGCATCGATGTAGGGCTATCTTTGTGGGGTGTCAAAGATCAAAAGAGTCGACTGTTAATTTTTAAATTGATCGAGAGAGTTAGATGGGATTCCGGATTCTGGGCCGAAAGTGGCCAAACGGGGTTTTCCCTAGCTAGCCGCCTAAACAAAACTGAGCAGGGAATCTCCCGTCCTCGACGTCTTGCAAGCTAAGATGGTATTTAAATGCTTAAAAAAAATTCTGAGTGTCCACAGCTTTTAATGTCTTGATTAAAAAAGGTTTAAGAACGCATCTGAATTACTGAATCTGAGTAAATTTCTGAATCTGAGCAAATTTGCGAAGTCAGCGAAGCTAGTTCTAGCAGCCAGAACGGGGTTTCCCTACCGAAAACCGGATACAAAATTCTTGACCATTTTTGGAAATTTCTGAGAGAAAAACTGTCAGGCGGATGGTAAATCCCCTTAAGAACGCCTTCGGGTTAGGCTTTGAGCCATAAAGCGTTCTTGTGCACGTAGAGTTGTTCTCGTTATGTCAGGCGTGAACAGAATCAGCGCTTCCGTAACTTCGGGCCCCATGGACCAATATTTACAACAGGGCAGCCAGGACGCCGAGTAAGTTGGTCCTTATAGATGTCGATGTTTCGATTTTCCACACGGAGTAAACGCATTCTTAAAAATGCGTCATGCACTCACTGTTGTTCTATTGAACTAATTTTCAGCAGTCAAGTCAGATCAGAAACAACACGCGCAGGTGTTCACGTCGTTTCCCATTTATAGCGGACGAAGCAGACCAGAGGTATTGCAATCTTTCATTGACGTGACAAAATCCAAGTTGATTCTGATTCTGGGGGGTGGGTGGGGGCTAACTACCTATTACTGTATAAAATTTGTATTCTTAGTTTGATTTATATATCAAATTGGTAATAAAGCTCACACATCTATATCTCGGCCTTATATTTAATAACCTTTGTGTACCTTGAAATGAAACATAAAACTTGCTTTTAGAAAATGAATAAAATTGTGAACAAGCTAGCTCTGTGCTATTGCTAGTATGTAATAGTTATTGCTTTTATAAAATAACTTTAAAACTATCGTGACATCACAACCATGTTTACATACTCTCAGGCATACACGCCTCTCATCCAATCAGAATGCGCGTACTGTCTGAATTATTTTATAAATAGCCTTATTGACATAACTAAATAAATAATCATAATCGTGATGATGATGATGATGATGATAGTACTGATAATGACAATGATAACAGCGGTTAATATTTATATTGTTGACATGCTTTGACACTTCTCTGCAGTGGAGATAATCGAATCAAGTCTGAGCAGCAAGGGGACGAAGAGGAAGGAGAAGAATTGAGCAGCTTCGTTGTCCCAGACAACCAATGCACACCCAATCAGTTAACACCAGCTGACTATGCGGCCATTGATCAGGAGAGGGAAACAGAAATGGAAACTGACGAAGCCCTGCAGAGTTTCTTCCCTCTAGCATTTGCGAGATCAAAAGAGTTGCCGCTCTACTTCAACTTTGACCTCTGCCTCCTGGACCCGTTAACATTACCTTGCCCAATACTGGGAAGCCAGGACGACGCCCAAGTTACCTTTGAAACCAGATTTGACGCAATCGAGTACTGCCAAAAAGCAATGGAACAATGGAAGAAAGAAAACTGTACCTCTCTCGGAGACAGTGAGCCGAGCGCATCGCATCCATGCAAGACTCATCCAGAAATAGACAAGGAGAGACTTTTTAGATCGAAAGGGCATTCCCTAGAAAGCCTCATGGACAGTAAAGACAGGGAATATGATGTCAACTTGAGCTGGGTCCGAGAGGATAGGTGAGATGGCTAAAATCATGCTTTCCTTAACGAAGCCTGCAGTCTGTTGAGTCAGTTGATGACAACTTATTATCATTTAGAATTGGTAAAACTCAGTCTAAGGCTAGATAGAATATTTACAAAGGTATTCAATAATATCAATATATATCAATATCAATATCAATATATATATATATATATATATATTTATTTATTTACTTATTTATTTAAAACCATCAGAATATTGGAAAATTTTACAGTTTGAACATTACACAATAGTACTTGTACAATTCTGGGTTAGCAAGAGAGGACCTAAATGCAGCTATGAGCAACCGGGAGATGTGGCATTCAGTTGTGTGGGAAGTCTCGGCCGAGGCCGAAGGATGATGATGATGATGATGATACAATTTTGCAAAGGATTATGAACAATAACAGATTTCACTGTTTACAACAAAAAACAGTAAACAAAAATACTATATTGCTATTGAATGCCAGCGTGAACTGGGAAATAGCAACACGTTTCAGGAATGTTAGCATTAGAGCAGTAGCTGTGTGCATCATTTTGTTACCCAGACTATGCTGCGGAATGCCATTAACTGCATCGGGAATCTTTACGACACTGCTGGGTGTAATCATTTTGCAAATAACCCCCAAATGCGCCCTATGGCCACTTTCATACTCTGGCCTTCTTGGTATTGTGACCCTACGTTGTTTAAGGAGAGCTAAGGACTCTAAATATTCTTTAGTTACAACGTCAGTTGGTCGCACAGGTTGTGCAACTGCTGTTATGGCCTTGCCTTTTGCGTGCCAATCCCCATTAGGCATAATACCGAAAGTGTTTAGCTGCATTGCTGCATCAACTGCTGCTAAGCGCTTATCGGCATATTCTTTAGTTACAGCATCCCAACCGTCCTTAGGGTCATGCAATCGCACAATACGCAAATCTTGCGCATCCCAATTCCCAGCTGTTTTTGGGAATATTTTCCCATCGACATATTTTTTTGTTGCTGCATCAGCTTCTGCTACCGGATCTGGGAGACCTTCAATTCTTCCTCCCTGCATAGAAATTCCCTTCGAGAAGACATTCCTAGTCATCATGACAGGAGTGAATTGATCATCAACGTATTTCTTATTAACTGCATCGTCATTTTCTTTTGGATCACCCAGGTTAATTAAACGTTTGCCTTGTGAATCAACAACCGTTGTATCATAATCAATCCCAAAAATTGTCATTGGCGCGTTGCTATCATCTGTCCCATTCACAATCGTTGCCATTCTAGAAAGTTTCAAAAATAACAATATCGTTAATCGAACGCGAGACCAGGATCAGTGCGCCCGGGTCTAATTTGGTCTTTGCCCGTAAAACAGGATCCCCGTTGTTATAATCAAAAACGGTATTGTAAATGTTTTTTTCCTGTCTGTTTTTGAACTCTTTATCCCCGTGTCCATATCCCCTTAAAACTTAGTAAAAGGTATCTGCGTCTACTTCTGCAACATCCAACTCATACACCTTATGCTCTATTTTGCCACCAAATGCAATGCTGAGAACTGTTATTATTGGCTTTTGGGTTATCTGCCAGAGCGGGATTTGGGTGAGACCGCACAGCACGGTTCCAGCTGGGATTGTGTCCTCTGACATGTTGCGCATCAGGTGTCCATCTCCAGATATAAGCGTTGGTCGCACTTTATTAGTAGCCATCTATGATATATACTTCCTTAAATCACGAAAATATGAAAACTGCAATATGCTTCTGGCACTTTCTGCTATTATCCTCCTGCTTATCTTTCTCCGTTTTCCTCCCCTCTCATCTACCTGGTCGCCTGTCCGTTTCATCTAGCTCTTGTACTGTGATATGGTGTCGTTGAGGCCTCTAAACCCTTGCCCAGCTATCTTTAGTGCTAAACCTGCCCATGACGGTGACACAGTTAATAGACCGCTCATTATCTCAGCTGCTTTTTCTACATTTGATGTCCGTTGCGGGCGCTGCAAACCCCCCCCCCGTATAGTTGGCTGTAAATAGGCGGGGGGGGGGGTGAAAGGGAATGCACTTAAAGCAAAATCAAGCCCCCCTCCTTCGAACATCCCGATATTTGTCCCCCCCCCAACGCTTGCTTGCTTAAGAGCGTCATTTAGCCCACCACGGACGTCTTCATTGTTGACTTTGCCTAGAAGATCCTGTACACCAGCATTAACAAATGGGTGCAGAAATGATGGGATATGATTCATTGCTGTCCCAAGAAGGTTTGCGAATGGTTGCGCAGCTTTCTGTGTTGCTTTCTGCTTAATATCTTTTGCTGTCTCCCTCACTTTTGCGCGCGCATGATCTACAGTCTTTTTAGCTGTGCTAACTGCATCTTTCACGACCCCTTCGATATCGTTTAGGAAACCGCCACCTTGTAAAATCTTTAACTCTCCTTTGCCTATGTAACTTCTTTTTTTCTTTTTACATAACGCGCAGTCACCTTTTGCATAAGCCCTTCCCCTACCGCTGTTTTCGAATCTAACGTTTAATGTTTTTGTTTTTCCATTGTTGCGTTTACTTTTCAAACAACTGAGGCAAGTCATCCGCTTTTCATACTTCTTTTTAATAGCTTCCGCGTTAACAGCTTTCATCTATAATAAAATTACATTGTTAATTTAAAGTAACTTAAAAGATCTACTAAACATAAGTCTTGTAACTTTATTCTTGTCTTGTAAACTTAAGATCTACTAAATATCATTCTTATTTCTAAGACTAACTGTGTTATTAGCGTTGCCGCTAAGTTCAGTTCCTTTATCGATTAACAATTTTAGTTTTGTGTTCCTCATTTTTTGTTCTGCTTTGTTTAATACACGTGACGTTGCATTCGTTGCACCATTTACAGCTATATCCCCCAGTTTTTGAGTTGCTAATGCACCTGTTTCATGCAGCGTGGTTGGTTTCCCTCCTAATAATTTTCCTGCTACGGCGGTCCCTACATCAGTAAATATGCCAGGCGCGAGGCGCTTTACACCAACTTTAATGATATCCTTTACTGCGCTTAACGGTAATGCAAGCCCTCCACCAACTACCCGATCGCCTTTTGCTGCTAACAGGGCCCCTTCATTGTTATCTAGAACTTCTGAACTTGTTCCCCCACCCCCAAAATTGTCACAATCAGCACATAGGGTCCACACATCACCGAATCGGGTCAACATGGCTCCTCGCCCGTTATATGGGCCACCACATCTAGTACAGCCTTTTTCCAACATAGCCATCTAAAAACAAAACGATATAGCATTTAAGGACATGTTTTTTTTAAAATAGTTTTCTTGCTACTTTTCCCCGTTTTTTACGGCCTTTTGGGCTTTCGTTGCAGGTTGCTGCCTTTGCAGAGTCTTTAACCTCTTCTGCAGCTGCGTGGCCATCGACCTCTCCAGCACAAGCGTTTGCCATCGGACTCCTTGCCCATTTCCTTCTTTTAGGCGCATTGCCATCTTGGAAAAAACCAATCTCACAAGATGGGGTTTCTCTGACAAGAGCATCTCCCTTTTGTGCAGGTTCAGCCCCCGCATTGATGTTATGAAGACAACCAACTGTACCAATTTGACAGCAGACTGCTGAATCTCTTGTAGCCTCTTGGGCAGATCCCTGTGACCAGCATCTCCCAATGTCAGCAAATGTTTGTAACTGCTCGTGTATGCAGACATCGGCCTCTGGTACGATGTTCCTTTTCAGTTTCCGTCTGAAGGATCAAAGAACATGTTGCATGCACAACTGCCAAATACCCTCTTGTTGTTCTTTGTTGCTGCATAGCCAAGGAATGGGTCAAGGGAAGATTCTTTAAGTCCAAAAGACCCCTTCAGCATGGGTGGTGCAAGAAAACCATTTTTTTTTGCTTCTGCTGCTCCAGTGGTGTTACCGGGTTCTTGTGCCTGCTGCTGCTGCTTTTGTTGTTGTTGTTGTTGTTGTTGGTTTTGTTCAAATGAAGATCGGTCCATGGGCTTTTGCTTTGTGTAAAGTTGCTTTATGTATTCTTGTTCTGTAGCATGTTCTTTTGGAATAACGCCTTTTGCGTCAGAGTATTTAACAACCCTTTCGCTCTCATGGGTTTTCCGCCGTTCTTCTAGCTTCTCCTCCAGACTCAGTGTCTGTATTACATTCCATCCCTTGCTCTTTGTTACAACTGTTAGCCTTGGTGGATATGCTGACATGTCGAAATTAAGGTCTACCTTCTTGATCTGATTTTCGGCCATCTAAAAATTTAGCATGGAGTATTTTGGTAAAATCCTCTAGATTTTCTATATCATTTTCAATTAATGTATGCTTATCCAAACTTTCTATAACTTCGCTAATGCTATATTCCTTTCTTAGACAATATATAAACAATAATGCATAAACACCGCAAATTTCTGTGCGAAACGATTGCACGGACCTTGTAGAATACACAGTTACAAAATTTCGCTCTTGTATAAATCTAGTTATTTCATTCTGCCTGAAGGAAGGAAATTTGCCAGGAGCAAATCCAAAAGAGTTGAAATAATAACATATATTATTATCAATAACAATTGCTATCCAATGGCCGATTCCATTACCCCCACTGATATTTGTATTAACAATAAAATCTAATTGCTTTTTTAGGAACGCTCTGTAAGTTGTTCAAACTAATTGCTTTATAGTAGTGCTTTAATTCTAATATTTCTGCAAATTTATCCAATTCCAAGTTTGTTGTTGGTTCAAACAATAATGGCAAAACCTCCTCCATGTTACTCTATAGCATTAGCAACTGTCTCACTGGCAGCCTCATGAATCATTGAACTTAATGCGAGATTTAGGTGCTCAGGGTCGAGATACGGGCTAATATAGTGCTGACCGTCATCTGTAACAAGCGGCCTGAATTTGGCACCACTGTCAAATGTGAGCTCTAGGCGTTTAACGGAGTGTTTTACAATGAATACTTCGTGATCTGCTGGCAATGCCTGAGAGAAATGGCAAGTAATTGCAAGTTGTCCCTTTACTTTGGGTTCTGTTTTGTGTGGGTCGACCCTATCAGCAATAGGGAAAAAAGCATTGTTAGAGAGCACATTGCAGGGTTCAATGTAACACTTGCGTTTATCCCTGTAACCTTCTCCGAATATTATGTTGGCATTTTTGCGCCAGAACGATTTGGCATGGTCTTTGTTCATATCCCATCTAAGATCGACTTCCTGTCCATCTCTTTCAGTGACAGTTCTTGTTAGACCTAAATGAGGGTTTATATAATGGTAAATGTATGCGTCTGCTAAAGCTTCGCTGCGCACACCTTTTTTGGTAGCACGGAACTTCATTGTTACATACTCGACAGGTTCTGTGCCAAGGTTCTCGAAGTTACAGCGTGTGCTGCCCTGGGGTAGTGGTCATGTGATTTTTCATTTGAATCAATAACGAAAATCGAGATATTTGTGTTGCGCCAAAGGTTTTCAAAGCGCTCGTAACAGTCCCCTGTAACTGTAACTGTTTCTGCTCTTAACTCAAGAGACTTAAACGTGATTCCTGTTATGCCATCAGCTTTTGAAACAAAGCCTTTTTTATTGGCATAAGTATCCTTTTTCAGCATACACATAACTGCCCGTTTTGCTACCTCTTTCTCTAGATTAATCTGTAACCTGAATCTGCGACAGAAACATTCCACTTTTCCCATTGGTGGTTTGCTGAACAACCCCCAGTAATTCAATTCAACCCTTGCTGAAAAAGGGCCATTGCTTTGCGCTGCAGCTTGTTTTTTCAGCTCTGGATAGTTATCTTCAGGAATATTATATGCAGCATTTGCTGTTGCAGTGGCAGGGTTTGTTGTGTCAATATATCCGTTGATTTCTCCAGTCAGCCCGTCGCCTGCCCCACCTTCCTTTGGGTAAAATAACTCGTAACTTTCTAACTCCCACCCTGACTCTGGTTTTTTTTCATGAAAGGCCTTGTCTGTATAAAGATTGTCCTTCCAATGGGTATTCCGTTCTTCATGCACAAGAGTACCAGTACTATCTGGTGCCCCAATATATATTTCTGCTGTTTTAAATAGTTCAGCACCGCCACATGGCTGCAGTGCAAAACGGCCTGTGCTGACAGCAGCATCTCCTTTCTCAAACTCTACATTAGCAACGAGATATATTCCTCTTGTAAACTCCCGCCTCTTACCAGTGTAATCAATATTACACGTTGCCCCAGTTGTCTCCTTCTTCTAATCGCAATAATAAATTGTCTGGTTCCCACTGTTCAATATCTGACTCATCAGGTTGATTATCAGCAGAAAACAGTGAAAATAATAGGTCCTCTTGGTCTATATAGGTTGCCATCTAATGTACAGGGAAATTGTCATGTGTTATTTTTCCTGAATCTTTAAAAGCTTTTTGAATTTCTGCAAGTTTCTCTAATGCTGGTAATATTGTCTTGCCGACACGGGTAGTCCCCAGTTTCTGCAATGCTGTACCACCTAACCCTTTTATCATGACCTTTATATAATCAGGCAAACTATCCCAATCTATATTTCTTTAACTTCTTCTTAAAATCGTTTATCAATCCGACAGCATTTATACCACCACCTGTACCAACGTTTCGCATACTTGGATCAACACCTCTAAATCTTTGTCTGGTATGACGAGATTTATTTCTTGTATGGAGCATCTACAAGTAATTTGTAACAGCATCAACAATTTGGGCAGGTGCAGCACCAATACTACAAACACTATCTACTATATCTTTCCTGTCAGTTTCTTGTTTGTTATCCATATGTTCTGCTAAGTTTGTTATACGTTCATCATTTGCTTTGATAAGTTGCTGTAATTCATGTGGCAGTTCACCAAGTGTTGTACAAGGCTGCTGATTACAAAAAATACACTCTAACAGATGGTTTTCTGCCTGCCCTGGCAAGTTAATAAATGGTATAAATGTCCCCTTAGAAACGAAACGCATTATCGGGGCTGATTCAGTTAAAGTAGGTTTAAATCTTTTGCGGTTATATTTTTCACCAGATGATAAATCTGTAGTTGCAGCCCTTCTATCTAATAATAAATGAAAACATCTATTTAACTCATGCAAGTCGAGAGGAACTTTCTTTGACTTTACACATTTTAAAAAGTTAGGTACATGAAATCTATTCATATATTGCATTATCTGCCGTCCATAGTTATCAGTTGTAGCATCAAAGCATTTCTTGTATGTATTTCTAACGTTTCCAATGGGATTACGTAAGAGCTTCCTCCGAACATTTTCAGCTCTGTGTCTACGCCCTTCCATGCCCTTCAAAAACATTGGATGTTTGCTTTTTAGGGAATTCCTGTGGCTCATTTTCTCCTTTGAACATTTGTAAGGAAAGTTCCACATGTAAGTGATAATAGATTTTGAAAAAAGTTCTCAGATTGTGAGGGGCTGTAAGTCTGCACGGTCATTATTGCAGAGTATATAAGGATAATTAAGCGGAAAATAAATATAACATAGTAATCTAGTTCTTCTTTCCAAACAAACCCCCTAAACCAAGTGTCTCTGTTTACTAATGGTCCATCGGTAATATCAACAGCAGTTGTAGTTGCCATCACTTTAATAATCGCACCCCTGTTAGTTCTAAATGAATATATAACTCCCTGTTAAAATCTGCATCTCTGCCAGTATTATCATAACATGTAAATGTAAGGCCATTAATTTCATGCTGTTTTTGCCCATATTTGTTTGTGTATGTTCTAACAATATGCTCTTGGGCAGGATAAATTAAACAAGGTTTCCCTGTTACAGGTACATTATCTAGGAACTGTCCAAAACGGAATGGTGCAATGTTTAATCTTCCAATATATGGGGCATCCCTGCCACCGAAATAGGTTTTATCAGTGTCGTCACAAAAAAATCTTAGGGTTTCAGCAAATCCAGTTATTCTGGGCATATATCTAGCATATTTTGGGACGCTTGTTAATAGTAGCTCTTCCTCTACTATTCCCAATATAGCTCGTAACCCTCTAGGCAGATAAAGTTTTGTATTCGCTTTTGCAGAGATTTTGATCCTTTCTTCTTCTTTATCATATACAAATGTTATGTTATCTCCAACTGATGTATTTAACAACTTGCACAATTCGTCGAAATTTTTCTTATAAACACCTTTCAGTCGCACTTTACGCATTACTCCACCAGTTTCGTATTTAAATTTCTTGCTCTCCAGTTGATCGTCGATATTCTTATTTATAATCGCTGCGCTAACACTTTTTAAATGTAATGTACTAACACCGGGAGCGACCAACAAGGACTTTTCAAAAGCAATGGTAAACCTACTGTCTGTGTTCGCTGCCACAATAGCTTTTAATTTCTGATTTGCCCCATCGTGGACTAAGTATATACTGTTATCTATGGTCTCAGTATCATCCTTTGTTAAACTTGGGTGCTGGCTCATCTATAAAATATTAGATTATTTTTTTTTTGTAAGCACTTCTAATTTTTTTCTAAACTCTAATACTTTAGCTCTACTTCTAGTAATAACAGGAGAAGGACTCCCTGGACTATATCCAAATGGGCTATATGCAGATGGCGATCCGAATCTGCTAAATTCATATTTCTCAGTTTCAGTAGAATCATCTTTCATTCCTCCTTCCTTCCTTATTGCTACATTTAAGTTATCCTTTAATTTTGAAATTGCTACTAGATGGTCTAGTCTGTTTATTGCTTTTGCTGAACGCTCCCTATAATTCTCCAGTTCTCTGTCAATAGCCTTGTAATCATTCATTGTAGTAGCTGTGGCGATTGCAGCGGCTGTTATTTTATTAAAAGCTGCATTAAAAACAGGTCCATTCAATGCCATCTGTAAATAAAGTAACGCGTGACAGTTACTTCTTGTAAAAGCTGTTGGCATTTTCAAGATTAAGAAGTGCTAACTGTGCATCTGTTATTCTATCATTGTGCTTTTTGTTCGCTTTTTGAAATTGTTCATTAAGTTCTTGATATTTTCCACGAGCCTTGTCCTCTAAACATTGGCATTGACAGTCTAAATCGTCGAATTTCTGGCTCAATTTGTTGTACCCGTCTTCCATTTCTTTAGGCTTTTCTTCTAATTCTTCGTTCTTCTTAATTACTTCAGGCATAATTTTGACTTTTTCCTCAAGTAGGGAAGCTTTCGTTAGTAATCCTCATATGTTCGCTCGTTAAATTTTGTGCTTGTATCGAAAGCGTTCCTTGCAAGGCTTACAGTTTGTGCTATTTTTCCCTCCAATACTCCAATCTTTCTTCGCAATTCGTAATAGTCAGTATCCTTACTAAACTTTGCATATTTTGCAACTGGTATATCGGTTAAAAAGCTGGAAACGTTTGCTTTCCGTTTACCGAGCGTAATGACCTTCTTAGCGTCCATGTTTGTTCCCTCACGATAATAAATATTTACCGCCAATAAGTGGGAAAATAATTAAGCTTTCTGCCCAAATGTGTTACGAGCTCATTGTTTAGTAATTTAGCGCCATTTATAATTATTATAATTTACAAAATAAAAAATACCCACCTTGAGTTGTTGAATTTCTTAATAACCTTTAGCTGTATTCTGCTTTTAAAACTTGCTTGCTTGCTTTTAAGCTGCCCGTAGACTTCTCTTGCTTTAGAGTTGCAACGCAAACCAAACGAACGTTTGAATAATTTAAATTTACAGTTAGTTTGAGACTTAAAAGATGCGTAAAATGATACCTCTCACGTGTTTTAGTCATGCGACGCGTAATGCGACACCTATTTTATACTAAATTCCTTGATTTCTAAATATCTGATCATGATCAAGAAGACCAAGCCTCAGTATTCAAAATTTTCTAAAAGAAGGGACGCTTAAGACTCAAATTTCAAGGCAATTAATACTTATTTGAAATGGAAAATCCCAACGACTTTAGTTCCCTCCAAGAAGCAGAAGGTAAGTTACACAATTTATTTCATAAATACTGTGCTATATCTAATTTATAAATTTTATTGCAGACGAAGGCGAAAGCGTATTGCAGTGCTTAGAAGAATGTGCAGAACGAACAGTCGAAGGTAGGTTATTTGAAAATATTTAATAACTAGGGTTTATAATCGAAAGCTAAAGCTATATGAGCAAATAGTACGAGTAATACGCTTAAAGCAAGTTATGTTACAGCGCTGTACAGCGAAAGCCAAACGAAACAAGTTATGTGCTTCGAACAAGATGTACGAAGGTATTTCAGTCGAAGGTACGAAGGTATTTCAGTATATTATTCATAACTTAAAAGTTTTAGCACAGCGAAAGGTATACGAGCAATACGCTTTTAACACAGCGAAAGCTACACAGCGAAAGCTACACGATAGGTTTCTTAGCAAGCACGTTAAGCAATTAATGCGACATAAAAAAGCTAAATTACGAGACACCCGCCATAATTAACGTGACACGAGGTTAACAAAGGATCTCTTTATTTTCTAGATTTGCAAAAAGAGGCAAATGGAAGAGGTTTGTACATTTAAAATACTATCAATTGTTGGTTTTCTTTGTCAAAATACAAGTAATTTATATTCGTATCTTTTTATTTCAACACAGAATCTACGGTCGAGGAACTATTGGACGGTACAGAAGCCCCGAACACTGAAGACGAAGAAGTAAACACAGAAGGTAAGAGGATTGAACATTAAAGATTTTTACATCTTTTCATCTATAAGTAAAATGTTTTACATTTAAAACAGATTCTGACTTTGATGATGAAGATGATGTTGTTCGCGGCCCAAGCAAGAGGCGAAGGCTTGATAACGATGCTGCTGCAAATGTTGATGACGTTCCCATTCCGTTTACACCTCCAAGTCAGCGAAGAGGATCTGCCCCTTCTGTTTCTAGACGGGCAACCAGAAAGACCACGAGCGCTCAGCAGGTTGGTATAACATTTTAGCTACGTAGCCATGGATTTGCTTGTATGCGTTCACGATCTCGTTCGCCATAGTCGTAAAGGAGTTCATCGCCACATTTTATAGTTTTAATTGCAGTAAATACTACAATAGAGGCTTTGCACCGCCACGTGACCATCATAGCAACCGTAACTACGCCGCCATGACAGGAGGCACACAAAGGCAACATGGCGGCCAGAGAGACAGAGCGCGTGCCTTCGCTTCCCAAATATCGCGATTCTCTGGCCGCAGAAGAGCGCAGAAACTACGATGAAAAGCTCAAATTAGTTGGAGGTATTGATCCGTACAACGTTAACAAGAAATTTTTTATTGAATCAATGGAAACATGGCCAGAGATCGAGTTTGCCGATATTGCTGCGTACTTGCTCCTTGGCACCAGTCGCTTTAGAAAGGAGCAGGTAAAAGCATATAAAAGCTTACAATCATATCAGTTTTTTGTGGCTGGATGGGTGAGATGTGTGTTTGTTGGAAAAGCGACGGAAACTACAAAGATTCTAATCGGAAAGGTTTGTATTTTCTTCATCTTTTGTGCATAGATTTTCCTGCTGTTTTCATCTCTGTTGAAGTGATATAATAATAATAATAATACGCGCTGTTTAAATATATATATGCAGGTAAACCACTCTCAGCGTTTAAATGAGACCCCTTTGAAGCCCTGGATAGCGGCAAAGAACGACGGAGAAGTCATTGCAGCGCACTGCAACTGCATGGCCGGTTTAGGCGAAGTCTGCTCTCATGTTGGAGCATTACTATTTGCTGTTGAAGCTGGTGTTCGAATCGTGAAATCGAAGACTTGCACATCTGTTCCCTGCCAGTGGCTGATGCCAACACCTGTATCCAACGTTCCCTACAAGGAACTCAGAGACATTGACTTCTCCTCATCCAAGAACAAGAAAAAAAAGCTAGATTTGAAGATAAATTCGCCCTCTACCCCACAGCAACAAGACAATGCAAGTAAACCAACTACACCAACTACTACTGCTGCCAGTACCACCAGTTATGTACCATCATCAGCTCAAGTCAAGAAATTCTATGAACAACTGCACACCTCAGGCACCCATCCTGCAATTCTGTCTCTTACAAAGCCCTACAGCAAGAACTACCGTCCAAAGATTGACACCCTCAAACTTGAACCATTGACTGGACTTTACTGTGATAAACTTAGCTCACTTGGCTACCAGGACTTGCTAAAAAAATCTAAGGAAACTTTTGAGAAGATGAGTGTGAGTGTAGAGCAAGCAAAGTTAATTGAGGAGCCAACTAGAAGCCAGAGCAAGTCATCGGTCTGGTTTCAGATGAGAGCTAGGAGAATAACAGCTAGCAAGTTCCACCGTGCCTGCCACACAGACCCAGCATCGCCCTCAGTAAGTCTGATCAAGGAAGTGTGCTATGGCTCAAAATTCTCATCTAAGGCTACTGCATGGGGTTGCACACATGAGAAAGAAGCATTGGATCAGTACAAACAGGTAAAAATGGTCCAGAGAAAACTATTTTAAATTTTAATATCCAACTAATAATTTCTCCTGCATTTAAATTTCTCCAATGATGGTGATTAAAAAACAATTGAAAAGGAGGAACAAGTGAATTTTTTTATACGTAACATAATATTAAAAAAACTAACTATAGTAACTAAAAAAGAAAGGCTTTCAGAACTGTTTAACATCTTTAATCTAGCTTGAATTAGTTACTGGTAAATTATTGTTATTGTTTATTTTCCCCTGTTTTGTTATTAAGCCTGTATTAAAGTCATCATCATGTAATCAAAATTTTTAAAGTAATAGATCACAGTTTTAAAGCACAACTTAAAAAATCAGAACTGTTCTGTTTAAATAGTAACAACAAAGGCACTTGTGTGTTCTTTCACATGAGCAAAGGTGTATCTGTATACCTGTTATTGTTTAAACTTATTATTTTGCATTTCTATTGTTTTGCCTCGAGATAATGGAGTAAACACATGATGACTTTTACATCAAGTCGTCTGGCCTTCTGGTTAACCCTGACTACCCACATCTTGGAGCAAGCCCGGATGCCATCTCATCATGAAGTTGCCATGGCACTGGATGTGTTGAAGTTAAGTGCCCATTCTGTGCCAAAGACTCCAACCTTACAGAGGTAGTAGACAGAGGCATGAAAGTTTGTTTGATGAGAACCTCAGACAGTACTCTCCAACTGAGTCGCAGTCACCCATACTGGTACCAAGTCCAGCTGCAACTAGCGGTATCTAAGCACAACTTTGCTGATTTTGTTGTTTGGACAACAACTGACATTCACATTGAGAGAGTGCAACCAGACACTTCATTTATTAGTGCCAATCTAACCAAGGTTAAGGAACTGTATGTGACTGCGATACTGCCAGAACTACTTGCAAAGTGGCACACACAGCCAAGACCTGATAAACTAAATTCATGTGGAAACAATTTGTATTGTTACTGTAGGGTACAACTTTGTGAAACTCTTGTTTTGGTGTGTGACAATGAATCATGCATGTTTCGCAAATATCATTTGAAGTGCTGTGGACTATCTAGAATGCCATCACGCAACAAGGCCTGGTTATGTCCAGATTGTAGGAGATTAAAGAAGGCTTGCCCAGCAGCATCAAGTGTTGCTCGCACACAATAGAACAGTATAATAATGCGATAGCTCCTGGTTAGCTATAATAACCACTGTTTTTCTAGGTATTGCCATGTCTTATTACCTCAGACATTTCTACTTCAAAATATTCATTGCATTATACAATTATGGAAACCTGCACTTCATAGCATTATAATATATGGAGCCAAGAAGAGTGAAATAAACATATAATTTACTGTGTTCATTTCTGTGATAAACAGATTGAAGTGAACATTGTAAATTATTTGTTTACTTCAATCTTCTTGACTCCATATTTATGAAGTACCATAATGTAATTATTTTCAGATTTTGTCCATATTTTTATTTGCTGTATTATTTACACAGTACAGTATATGTTAAATTGTTTTGTTAGCTCTTTGATGTAAACATCAGATTGCATTGTATTTTTATCCATTCTTGTAATCAAAATGCATTTACACGGTACATATGTAGAAGTTGTTTAATGTGTAGTTCCAGAAAATATCCGTACTCCCCACATTTTTTATGGAAATTCCGAGGGGGTAAGGGTTATATTGCTGGCACTACACACTTAGTATCTGTTAAATTGTTTTGTTAGCTCTTATATAGTAGATGTAAGTTCTTGCTTCGTAATAAAATGGTGAGTTGTAATAAAATATTATATTTAAATGATATTAATTTTGTGAAAGCGGATTTTCTGGGCTAAATGTTCCCATTGAAAAGTACTTTATAGCTAAATACAAATGATAAATGGTAGATCTCAACAAAACTTTATTTAATGACAAAAAACTTGCTTTAATACATGCAAGGTTTACTTTTTAAAACATAGTTTTATAGCAAGAACCAATGTAATGTTATTAAACACATGTACCATAATGATTGTAATAGCTGTCTAGGGGTGCTTATCTAATTGGACCTGGAAGGCATTTATTCAACAGGGTACCTTAATATTATAATTCAAACTGAGTTTAACAAGACAGTGTTGGTGGTTTTGAAACACAAAACAAGATAAACATACACCAAAATGCAATAATTCAATATCTACTTTCACCAAACCTTCAAGGATTTTTATAGCTTTTTGATGGAAAATATCTGTCCCCTTTTCTCTAATAGTTATTTTTCAAAGAATCACCAAACAATCTGAACACCCTGTCCCTCACACCTTTATTCTGCATTTACCCAAGTTCCCATAAATTCTAAAAATGGTGGTAAGGTGCGAATTATTAGCCACAATTCAAATCCACCCAAAATATTGTGTCAAAACTAAAACAAAAAAATCCTGAAGCAATTGTATATTTTCAGCTACAAAAAACTGAATATATACCAGCCGAAACCTTGTATTAAACCCCAAAAAATAACAAATTTGCGAATGTCATACCTCCTATCACTTTTATATGGGACTACTAGGCCCCAGTTAGTTTGTTACAAGCTAGCTATAGAGAATAACAAACTACAATAAATTGGGCAAATTATGTAGCAATGATTCAGGTTCTTAATAGAAGCAAGCAAAAAGAGGGGTGGATTTAGATTGAGGGGTGGCAACCCCCCATTTTTTACATTCTTGCAAAAACACAAAATTTCTCTTTTCCAGCCCCTTCTTTCAGGAATTTTGGGGTCTGACCATCACTCTTCGAAATTTGTGCATTCGCTCTTGTCCAGCCAGTTTCATCGCTGTTAAAACATTGGACAAATCGGCCATAAAAAATGCTTAGTATCGTACTCTACTGAGAACATCATTAACTTAAGCACCTATCAATGTTAAGCCAGAGAGAGGGGGGGGGGGGGGGGGGGGGAACCAAGGCATTTTAA